>LD374224.1:43096-53228 GCA_001465055.1 Ptychodera flava | reverse complement strand
TCCCACAGCTTCAATGAACTGTTATTAGATTTCTATATAATACTTATAGCCCCTAAACTTGTAATAATAATAATAATAATAATAATAATAATAATAATAATAATAACATTGTAATACACATGAACATCGGTGAGATGAAATGCTACTACAGAGAAGCAGCCGACATTGGGTGCTTTTCGATAATTTTTGTTGGAAATCTTCAATGATTTACAATGAAATTGATGTTCTCAATATATCAATATATTGATGTGCTTTTTACTCAACAAATTAAATATTACAAGGGGACTTTTGCAGATCCTCTTTTAGGATACGTACAAAAGATGGCGGCAGCAGGTATGCCTCCTTATTGTCACATTATGTTATCTACAGAGTTTGCAATTGAAAAACAATTCATTTTTGAAGGTAGAAACCTGTTAGTGAATTATGGAATGAAATATTGCTTGGACAAGACTGTAGTCCTTTTCGATAACCAGAGTTCACACAGGTCATTTAATACGGTCAATGTGAAAAGTTTATTCTCAATAATATATTTTCTGGATTACGTTAGCATTTCCTTTGATTAAATTCGGTCGTCTCTAACTAGGATATATGAATAACTGTGATGATATTGTGCAATCACAGCGAAAGTAGCTCTATTCAAGGAGATTTTAATTTGAACAGAATTACATTAGTCGTGTGATAGTAATGACCGTTGTTTCAATATATAGATTTTATCCTCAACACGATTGGAACTAATTTGGGATAATTGGATTTTTTTTTTCTTTTAAATTTCTCAAAAGTGTTAGGTGCCAGGTATTTGAATGTTGCAATAATACAAATAACGCGTAAAAAGAAAAGCAGATGAGATTACATTTGTAGATTAAATCGGCATTATTTCACCATCTAATTATCCCAAATTAGTTCCAATCGTGTTCCTCTTTGTTTTAGCATCAAGGTGGCTAATTTGATAACAATGACAAAAAATATTTGCCAGTAGATATATACTCTTCGTCAAATTTTGACTAGTGTAGCGATATTGAAGTTGATATGAATTTCCGATTTCCTGAAGGACAGCCACCATGCTTTAATTAACACGAAAGATCTGTTGTTCAGCGTTACCATTCATCAGTAAACTGCTGCGGGGAGCGAGACATGTCTTGTGTGTTCGAGGTAACTAAAAAACAATACTCGACGAAAGAGTACCCACATCGACCTTCGAAGCTCGAAGAGCCGCATACACTGTTTTGAAAGCCGTGATTTTTCTTTCAACATGACAGTCTTTCGGTTATTGATATCGACATAGTTATATTACAACGTCATTTATATCATAGACCCTCGGATTTGTATTCGAAACTGTCACTTTACAGCAACATACTGACTTCCTGTAGACTTCTATTTGCATCGAATCTCGCTACTAATATGTAAAAAATACTTTAAAACCATTTTGACGAATTCTTCTCAAAATATTAACTTTTCTTTCTAAAAATGGACTTGCGGGTCATCCGAAATAACTTGTCATCCGAAAACATTATTACCGTATACCCGCATGCAGTGTCTATGAACCGGACGTTGTCCAGTCGATCGGGTACAGCTTCATTCCGTCCCCGACCCATTAACACATCTTAATTATTCCAAGTAGGATCACACTCTGCTAATCCAAAGTCCCTTTGATCTTTACCGCAGTTGCCTGTCCCGTTTTTCTCGAGGGTCTATGTTTATATCTATATTGTTTTGTATTTTCCGTTCTCTAAAACATGATTACTTTGATTTATCAGAAAGGAAAAGTGATATTTTTGAGAAATATCGTTACTATGGTTGACTTGTGCTATGTGATGTTATTGACGTGATTGTATTTTCCTAGGCTTAACACCTGAAAATGTAACTTTACAACGTTTTGGTGGTCACAAATATTGCGGCGGAAGCATACCGCAAGGAAAAGGATAGTATTTTATTTTTTCCTTCTAATCGAATTACCGAAGGATGATTTTTTATCGAAAAGCAAAACCACTGTTATTCCGACAAACTGAAGTACATTGTTTGCTGATCACTATATTACTTTATGTTTATTTATACTTTCCTCAAAAAATATTTGCTTTTTAAATAAATTTAGACTATATATCTCAATAGTCAAGAGTCTATGTATCAACACTGATACAGCCGCTTTCTTTGTTCTCACTGTTATACAGAAAACTGTTCCATAGAAGATGGCCAGCGGACGACATGTGGTGAGAGCGGCATTGACTCCGCAGCATGTCTTGAACGTAACTGTTGCTGGTTTAATAGACAAACTCAAACGGTCCCTAACGATAAGGGTGAATGTTTTCTGAAAAGTAGGTACAATCCTGAACAATTTATATGTGTTTTACAACGAAGGCACTGACCGGTTTATCAAGATATCCTTAGATTTTTCCGTTCCGTTCGAATGTTCTTCAAACCATCATTTTCACATCGCATACAAATAAGCTCTGCGATACATATTAATCTGAAAATGTTATAGAAGATTCATGCATCACCGATAGAGCTATTAAGTACTAGCAACTGGCATGTAATCTCAAACACCTGTAGAACTACCGTGTGTGTTAATTTATATGTGTATTTGTTATGTGATCTGTAGCAAACATCTGTCGGATAAAAGTTTGATGTATAATTGAATGAAGTAATCGGGAACAATTGTACATGTGAGTGGGGTCATACCTGTTGTACACTCCCCATTTACAGAGCATTCAGTAATTTTGACCAGAGTAGGTCTACAGTGGTTGAAATCATCTTGAAACTAAAAATATCAGTTACATGTCATAGCGAATCAGTGAAATGTCATAGCCGTAGATTAATAATTAAGATGATCATGATACCATCAACAATAGCATCGTCAGCACACATGATTAGGTTACCGTTGGGCTTTATCTATATTGGGTTATAAGGAAAGAAGTGAATTTATTGCAAAAATTGATTTTGTATTTGAAGGTATACTGTCACCTGTTCCAATTTTGCCACAGTAACCATGGAAAGAGAAAATCTAACCAATCGCAGGTTTTAAGCGGGTGGCCACTTTTTAAGAACAGCGCCCTTACATGGGAATTTTGAATACCTAGGAGCGCCCCTTTGACCATGTATGGGAATATTTAGAGATATAGGTGACAGTATGCCTTTAAAATAGAATCTTTTTCACATAAAGTCATTTGCACTTTGAATGTACTTTTTGAACGGCGCAGCAGACATGTTAAAATGAAAAGGAAACAAAAAAAAATCCATAAGCTGGACAAATACTCCTATATTTAATGTCAGTAAATTTTAGATGCGAGGGAAAGATTTTACTGATATTCACAAAAAATGCGCGGGCAAGTTCTTGACATTTCACTGTAAAATTTGAAAATTGTCAGTTTTTTAAACGGCTTTTATTAATCTGTAATTAGTTTTTTAAATGATGTTTATTCCCAGAAATGTCCTTCAGAAATAGTTTAATACACGTCATGGAAAGTGTATCAGCGAGGAGTACTTTATTTTCAGCAGGAATATTAAAAAACATGAATTTGGGTAAAAAGTAAATATTGTAAACTACTCCATTCTTAGTTATTAAACGATCAGTTCCAGCTCACATCAACTTATAAAAATATCCTCTTGAAGAAAGTATTCCCAATTTCTCTTCCCATGGACTCAGATTGTATTTATCAGATGACGTGGACACATTCCAACGGTGTGATTACGCATCATCCTTTTGTCCTTCCTTTTGGCTTACGTCGAACTTAGTTTGAAGTTTATACCGAACCGGTTATGGCAGGGCTAGATCATTAATATCAATTTAATAATTAAAAAATTAATTTTTACTTATTTATTCATTAATTTACTTTCATTTTATTGTACTCATCAAAAGGGAGAATACCAATTTTCGGGATTAGGTATAATCATTAATTTACGCCAATAAAGCAATAAGAAACGAATTGCCTTGCTCAAGGGCACACCGCCATGCTCTGTTCGGGTCTCACACTCGCCCTTCCATCAATAATGCCATGATACCTGCTGAGATCCGTGTGATACTCTCCTATATAGTTGGAGTATGGTGACTTGATAGTTATATCATTGACTAAACAAAATACTTAACCTCAAAGTTATCCTGTACATTTTCAGTCGGTTTTCAAAGCGTGGATTGATTAATGCACATGTCACCGAGTACTTTAACGTATCAGATTCGTTTTTGCTCATATTCCTCATGTAGAGGAATGTGCCATTATAGCAGAAACAGACCGTATCGACTGTGGCCACACCGACATAGATGATTGTCTGCAAGATGGTTGTTGCTATCATACATCCTGCTTCCGTACAATAGGTAATGCATCATTTCATTATTTTCGCTGACTATAGAATCATAATTAGTCCTTTTTGTGTAAAGGATCTTACCATGGTTATATACGATTTAGTATTTGTACGGGAAGCAGTAGTAGCACTGTAGAACATCAATGATATCAGCAATAATGTTACAACAGTTTTCATTCTAATTGTTGTGACATGGAACACTTTATGTCACTTATTTATGTTAGATGGTTCTAAATATATGCCATTGATTGCAAAATCAAAATGAAGTTTCTGAACTCTGAAATTAAATTCAGTTCTTCGGTTCAAACGTTACGGCTGGCATAAAAGTAAGATAAGGGCAATAAGCTGATATTACCAGGACAAGATCCAATAGCGACCTTTCACTAAACGAACGTAAAAACGAACGAGAACGTCGTGTTTCCAAACATACTATTGATCAGCTTTCGTCACATTTGCATATCTCGTCGCCAAATCTACATCGTGATTGAACAGAAGACTAATTAATTAGTAGCCGACGAGGACTCGTCCTTTCCTTTCGTCGTCTTTCGTCACATTAATAATATCCAGACACTGCTTTGTATTGCCGCCATGGTAGCGGTTGATGCTGAGTGAATGCTGAGTGAGTGTCGATATAAATGCACATCTGTCATCGTGTTCCAGCAATTCTAGGGATTTGTCATTATTGAAAGCATTTGGGTGTTACAAGTATTTTACGCTACGCAACTGTTTACGTCGAGTCGCCCCTTGATACATTCACGTCGCCTATATTGTTGTAAATCAAATTTAAAAAATTAAGATGTATTTCTTCATTCCAATAAGGGAGAGTTTTTAAAATTTATTTTTGGGTTCGATGTTCAGTCGGTCGGAAGAAAAGGAAAAAGAAAAAGAAAAATCCACTGAATAGCCCAATTTTGTAATCAAATGAAATTTCCTTGTGGAACCGATACAGTCACGTTGCTTGGCCGTTCAGAATCGCATGACGTTATTCTCCTGGACAAGTTTCGATGATTATGTCTCGAACTGTCACAAGAAGCATTTCGTGTTGTCTGTTTGCGGCCAGAGTCCACTTACACTCTTCTCAACTAATTTATTGATGTCATTTAAAAGAAAATAAACTACGTACGACATTCTCGATATCATGCGGTGAGCGCCAAACTAACCTGTGACACCAGGGAGAATATTATATGACTACAGTCTGCATTTTTGTGTGATTTAAATAACAAGGGACAATTTCAGTTGTTGCTGGGCATCGGCTCTTGAATAGCACTGGATATTCCGAATGATACTCTATTATTTGCTAATGATGGATACATTAACAAGTATCCGCTTCTGACGAATTAACGTCGAGCACATAATATCATATTTCAAGACCTATGAAGCCACAAAAGAACTGTACCGCCAACCCCGTTGGTTCATGCCTGTACTTGCCGATGAGTATGCCTTTCTCTCTCAAAGCCAACTTAGTGCGAAGACTACGCTTGGGAAATTCCCGCAAATATATTTTTTTCACTCAACCAGTTTCGTTTGCCTGGTTACATAATATAAGTGAATTAAAATCATCGTTACTATCATCATACATTGTGCGTTCCTAATAAGTATTTTATCCAAGTAAAAACAAGCGGTTTGATTCCTGATCTATAGAAGTTGTGCTACTCAGGATGTGAACTCTATCGTCTGGAAATCTCATCGCTAATCCAAGGTTCCAGATGTATAAACCTACATGATAATTTAACCCCCCCCCCCCCAACCTCAACCGCAGCAATGGATGATCCCTTTGAGCAACTGTTTATGTCAATTGTCTTGTCCATAACACAAAGGAGTACCTGAATAATATAATACAATGAAAGACGACGGAAAGAACTGACGGCTACTAATTAATTAGGCTAATGTCCAACCGGGTAGCAGAATATGCGACAAGACATGCAAATGTGACGAAAGCTGACCAATAGTATGTTTGGAAACACGACGTTCCCGTTCCATTTTCATGTTCGTTTAGTGAAAGATCGCTAGTAGCGATCTTTCACTATACGAACGTGAAAAACGACAAAGACAACGGGAAGAACTGACAGTTACTAATTAATTAGACTACTGTCCAACCAGGTTGCAGAATTTGCGACGAGACATGCAAATGTGACGAAAGCTGACCAATAGCAAGCTTGGAAACACGACGAACCCGTTCATTTTTCACTATCGTTTAGTGAAAGATCGCTAGTCGGACGTAAACTCCGCTAATATGTTAATAGCCTCACATTATTGCTTAGTAAAATGCCAAGTTGCTGTGCAATACCTGTATTGGAATCACAGCTCTTGCAGCAACTTGCAGACTTTCCATGATTTACGTTTTATTGTAATAATTATAAAAACTGTGAATATACAATAACACTGTGTTTATATTTTCCTGTTTAGGTGTGTGAAACAAAGTCTGCCGCTTTTGGATGTACAACAAATAAATAAATAAATAAATAAATACAACGTTTGCTTTTTAGCATTGCAAATATGTCAAACTTTACTCTTTCCTTTATTGCACAGGTTGCACCGATGGCAAGTTTTATCAGAATGATGAATGTATTGACTGCAATTGTCAGACATCATGTGATAAAAACTCAGGAAAGTGCGCTGAGCGATGTTATTATGGATATATTGGTAACACGTGCCAGGATGGTGAGTGTACCAACACTACTTCAAAGAAACATATTGACACCATCCTATTAACCATCAAAAATACGCTTATGCACTGTCAGATGGGTTTTATTTCGGATAAGGTTCCTAATACGAAAGGAGAGAACTTTTAAGTTGCTAGTAATATTGTCAACATATTGACCACTTGATTCATGCACGCAGGTTAACATTTAACATAATAACTACTCTCCAAAGCTTTGACTACATTTATGTTGTTCTTATCATCTTAGTTAAGACAGATTGATGAAGGTAGACGACGTTTGTAAATTGTGATCAAAGCAAACTCGGATTTACATGTTAGCAAATCACAATCACCATCACATCCGTACGCGCATTTTCAGACAAGAATGCTATCATGGCACGCTAGATCTTCTCTTTTGCCATTTCTCGGTTTTATCCGACTAAAAAATTTTTCTTCGCTATTTCCTGTACGCTCAGTTGCTATCACTGTATACAGCTTACATTAGGCTGCATTTACAAATACTCGGGTGCTAGAGGAATCGCGATTGAAGTATCAGTTTATTTTAGAACTCTAAAATTTAAAATCTTACCTCTTTACATGTTCAAAATATTCCAAGTCCCCCGCATGCCCAAATTATATGACCAAACATTGATTAAGCCAACAATATTAAACTATAATTTCGATATCTTTTTCACACTTTCTATGTTCTTTGTATCAATTCCAATCTCCTGTTTTCGACCCTACCATGTTGAATATCAGTATTCTGCTATAGTATAGAGCTTTTATATGTGTTTTATAAACGTATATTGCCAGCAGTTTCATTTAAGTCCGGCCATAAATTAAATGTCAATATTACAATAACAAGGCCCCTAACTCAAACTGAGTAACCATTTCCAATCTGTCACCAATATCTTAGTGTGATTCTTATTCCTCTTTTCGATCCTTTCAGTTTTGTCTCAGTCATGTTTAGTTTTCCTTGTTGTTTTGATAAGGATGATTATGGCCCATTGCAGCTTTTTCTGTAACACTAACGTGTTTTTAAAAATACTGTAATCACATTCTGAAATGCACTGAAATTCACCTTGTCGAACACAGCCTGTACAATATGTTTAGTTTCCTTGATGAAATCAGGGCTGTACCCTGACCAAATTGCCATGGGGAGGGAGCAGTGCCTGGCTTAGCTTGGATTAGAGCAATTTAAATAAATTTAAATGTTGACAGTGTGGAAAATTCCGAAGGCAGGGGGGTTCTTATGTTCAAGGTGCAGGGCAGAGTGCGCCTCGGAGAAAGATATTTGAAACTTTAAAATACTTTATTTACGATGCTTTTTTGATCTGCCACTTGTCGGGGCTAATTTAGAAGCTTATGAAATAAACGACATTTTTACTGCCTCCCTTTTGTGAAAATCGAAAATTTAATTTTTATCAATAGAGTTAACATGGGGATGGAGGCCATCATAATTTGAAGTGTCGGTGAATATTTGGCGATCTGTTTCTTTTGTACCAAATTTTGAAAGATGATCCCTTGATTTCGAAAGGGGAAGCTGAAGCAAAATTTAAGTCTTTCAATTTCATAGCCTGAACTACTTTAAGACATCTTTTGGTGTATCATACATTTCGAAACAGTATAACTTTAAAGGAAACTAGAACATCGTCCATTCCAGTAGATTGTATTATGCTAACATATACATAGGGTCATTTGAAAGATAATACTGAATAAATAAACAAACTGCAGTATATGTTCTTCGGGAAACTTTGACGGCATGCGTAAACTTATTGGTGGTAAGGTTAAGTTTGTCAAAATATATTCTACGCAGAAATTCAAACTAATATTCGTATAAATCTTTTACCTTTACCGTGTCTTTACAGACAATGTCCGTTCTGTAAGTTTGCAACAAGGGGAGAAAGTCAACTCTGGTCAGCCAACTACCTTTACATGCACTGTTACTGCCAATGAAGAAGATATGGAAGTGACTTTGATAACGTCTACGGATTCGTACAGTGGTTTGAATACAAGTGGAAATCATGCTGACTATACATTTACAAACACTTTCGAAGGTGTCGTTGTGACAGATGATGAAAGTGTAACTTGCAAACTGATGCCTTCTTCTGTCGACGAAAGTATTAAAGCCGATGCATATGGTACGGTGACACAATCACACACAGACACACACACAGACACACACACACACTCACGCTCTCTCTCTCTCCACACATCACACACACACACACACACACACTCTCTCTCTCTCTCTCTCTCTCTCTCTCTCTCTCTCTCTCTCTCTCAAATAGTGAAAAGATAAACAATGAATCAATTCTATGTCAGGTATTGAAATTTTAGATAAGGGAACATCACTGGGTGACGCTGTCAAACGTTTGCATCAACACGGAGTAAATTATTAAATATGGATCAACTCGATATCAGCTATTCAATGTTGAGATAATGTCACTAGGTGACACTGTCAAAATTTCGCACCAGATGTTGAATGGCATGGGGTGGAATGAATTATACAAAACCATTCACGGGATGTGAGGACGTTGTGTGAACGCGAACGCATATGAAGATGTTCTTCTTTCTGAAGTAGATTAGATTTGATTGAAAGTAACTGTTGAAGCCGTTAATGACTGTAGATATCATTATTAAATACCGTTCAACTGTTTCAGTTTGCCAAGGAAAGTCAATTGAAAGCGGATGATTGTTTTTTATTGTTTATTTGCCTTGCAAACAAGAACATTTCGCTTACTTGTTTGTAATTTTTTACAACGGCGTATGTTATTTTTCAGTTCAGCCAGTGTTGAAGCACGAATCGTCGATTACTGACATTAATATTCGCAATTTACGACAAGTTCTAATTTCGTACTCTTACATCTTACATGGGAATATTATTTCCTTTTCAAATTTTGAATGGTACATCTTTGATTTTCCAGTTCAACCTGTGTTGAAGCGTGAACCGTGGATTACTGAAATCAATAAAACAGAAATGACAGTGAACTGGGATGCCTGGGGCGAGCAAGTCGATTATGGAGATGGCCCAATAGAAAGGTATGAAGTCTGGTACAAAATGACAGACAACATAGAGTTTATGCTGGCCGGCACCGCCGACCAAATAACGACTTACAAAATAGAAGGATTATCTCCGTTTACTAACTACACCTTTGCAGTGAAAACATACAGACCCGGTGTCGGTGGTGGAGGAGATTT
>LD374224.1:28978-39570 GCA_001465055.1 Ptychodera flava | reverse complement strand
TAAGTCATGTATTTCGGGTTTATTTTATTATTCGGTATGTACCATATGGATCTAGACTCAAAGTTATGTTTAAAGCAAAGAACAGGAAGCGCCAACCTTGAGAAGAGAACATAAGCAAAACAAGTCACAGTTGTCTTTCTTTAAAACAACAGAGTATTGTGATTCTCTGCTCGGCACCTCTAAGCTTCGTGCTTTTTCGATTACTATATTTGTGTTTGTACTGTGTCTGTGTGTCGTCTGCTCCATGCACATTGTGTTGCTCGGTCGCGCACAGGATTGTAACATCTAAGTCGGTTGCTGTGACCAACTCTTTGGGGTTGGAAACGGTAGCCGACTGGTTTTGTGTGAGGCCTAGCAGCTACGCGATGTTGCCGTGAGTATGTGGGGGTTCGAATCCCGTTTGGATCATAGTAAAAATATATTTCTGTCGCAAAGCACAAATACTAAATTTTCCGCATTGTCATACTGTATTTCGATGACAACCAGAAACAGATCTTTGATTATCTATTTGAAAAGGATTGTCTTTGTCTTATATAGGAAAAATGTATACAGTATTGGCCAAAAAGGGATGAGGAACCGATCACATATGGAAACTTGTGTGTGAAAAATGTTCGTGAAGAAGTATTCAACGACTGGGTCATCCGAAAATTCCACTTGAAAAATGTAAGAGAAACTTTCACTTATTACCAGAAAACATGTAAGTAAGCATAATTTCATAGGGAAATATAATATTTACATTATTAGTCTTAAGCGTCCATTTTTGTAATTTTTTACAAGTATTGGATAAATCTCATGTTCTACCAGTATTGCATGTTGAATGTTCACTTTTTTCGATGTCCATGTAATTTCTTGTTTGTCGAGCTTTCATTACTATGCCAGTTGTATGTCAACCTCCATCTATCCTACCTTGGGTTTACGTCTGGATTTTGAAATCACTCGGCGAAACAGCCAAGGCAATCTCTAGCCAAAACAACAAATCCAAATCGTTTACCCTTCACACAGCTACCATGAGTCCATGATATAATCCAAGGACACATAGTGAGCTAATTGGCCCTGCCACGGCTTAGTTTCTTTGGAAAAAACATCTAAATATTTGCCCCTTATTGCGCATGGATATACCGCTCTTCTGAACACACGCAATACAGCATATGGCTTACACGTAAGTGTTTTTTGCTCCCTGTCTCACTTTCTACCTGACGCTTACTGTGACTATTTGTCCCAAAGGAGAATGAAGGCAAAACCAGAGAAATCAGGCATTTTCAATTCACCTCATGGCCTGACATGAAAGTGCCCCAGTATCCATCAGCCGTACTCGCATTTTTGAGAAATGTCAACAAGTATACGCAGCCCGATGCCGGTCCATTGATCATTCATTGCAGGTAAGAAATGTAAATTTACTTACTAGATATTGCCCAATCTTCCGATTTGTAAACAAACAGCACAGAAAAAACAACCTAAGCACATTTAATTGGTCACACATAAAAATGTCAACGTCATTACAACTCTCCGACTGAATGACTTCAATTTTCACATATACCCATCTGGCATTTATTTATGTACGGATTGGGGTCACAGAAATTATTTTTGCAATTTTCCATCATCAAGTATATGGTACAAGCTATTACCTGTATGTGACAGACCTACCTAACACACGTTGGATTTTCTCACGTAGTGCTGGAGTCGGTCGCACGGGAACTTTTATTACGATCGATGCCATGTTACAGATGGCCGAAGCTGAGGAGCAAGTCGACATCTTCAATTTCGTGCTGCAGGGAAGACGGGAAAGGATAAACTTTGTGCAAACAGCAGTAAGATTCATTATTCTGTACATCTACCTTGCTATCGCATCTCCGTGTCTTGTTCTGATTCATGCGTTCGAGTACAACGCCAGCGCTAGTAATATCTCAGACGTATCTAAATATGGCCATCATGGGTAAAAAACCTGCCCTCACGCTCTTAACGTATCCGTAAACCCTTTTGGGTCAAATATTTCGTGATAGAATGCACGTCATCTGTGCTTGGATCATATGTGCAATTAACTAACAATCGCAAGTAAATAAACCCACAGGGACACTAAATTTTCTATAACACACTAACTGCAATTGCTGAGGGTTTTTACGTTTGCGTAAATGATGTATTTAAGGCTTAATTTTGGTTTAAGTACGGCAATTCATTAAAAGAAAACGTGTTGTAAAGACTGTGTTTGCTTTCCTCTCACACTGGGATACTGTAGCCTATATTAATTCTTTATACCTGGCATTGTGGATCGTTTCAGGAGCAATACGAGTTTATCTACAGTGCAGTCCTCGAGGCAACACTGTGCGGTATTACCGCGATACCGACTCATGATCTGAGACAGAAACTCCACAAAATGAAACAAAAAGATGCTCTGACGGAAAGGTCTGCCTTGGAAATTGAGTTTGATGTAAGTGCCTTAACGAAGTCGCAAAAAGTACAAAACAAGATGATAGAAATAAAACAACACAATTACAAATCCACAGACACATTTCTTGTGGCTTTATGTCTCTGCATGCTATAAACATCTGACTATTTAGTACACTTTTATAGAAAAACCGATAGAACATGGACCATGGGATGATAATGCTATTTTTGGACATAATGACTGCGTTATATCTTCACTATCTACTACTATGATCCCAAAGTATAAATGTTACAATCTTTATCTATTCTGCGTAGAATCTTGCAAAACTCTGCCATGACCCGTCTCCAGATACTTGTAATGTTGGTCTGAGGAGTGAAAATGAAAATAAGAACAGGTATCCACACATCGTACCCAGTAAGTTTGCCTTGTCGTAACTTGTTAATCACTATATAGATACTTACACTACAGGCTGTAGGATTACAAACTTTTAAGGTTAAATGTACTCCAAAACATAAAAACAGTCACACTACTGGCCAGCATATGAAACCTAGAAAGTTTGTTTAATTTTGAACCGTGCACATTGCCAACAAGTAAGCATGCACATAACTATACATAAGTATGTGTAAACCCTGTTTTACCAACATAATTCACATAATTATGAATCAAAGTGTAAAACTGCATTCGATATTTTGACAAAACAAACGTAATTCTAATGTATATTTTAAAATCGTATACGATTGTATTAATCTGTAGTTGATAAATGCAGACCGATACTGATGACCCGTTTAGAGAACGAAGATGCCACAGACTATATCAATGCTTCATACGTAACAGTAAGTATCCCCAAAAATCACTTTATCCTAAAGTTTGTGATACCATTTAGTTAATTGATCTGTAATAAAGCTAATAGATCGAACAAATGTTGAATAATGGGATACATTCCATTAAGCCTTACAATTTAAGGACTCGAAGATAACACAAAAGTTTAGACCAATCGTCCACTGAGGTCTGTATTGTGACCACATATAATTTGTCTTCTATTGTAAGAATATGACATCTTCACTATTTGTTTATTATTATTATGAATCTTAATACATATTGTATTTAATATAATGAAGTCTTCCTCTCTGTCTCTGTCTCTGTCTCTGTCTCTGTCTCTCTGTGTGTCTCTCTCTCTCTCTCTCTCTCTCTCTCTCTCTCTCTCTCTCTCTCTCTCTCTCTCAGTCTTATAAACGAACCGACGCATTCCTAGCAACCCAGATGCCAATGGAGCACACCATTATTGATTTCTGGAGAATGGTGTATGATTACAAGACTGGTACAATTATCATGCTAAACGACATGGAAACGGATGATATGGTAAGAATTTAATTGTAAACGACAACTGTCACACTCCACTCGCCACAGAAGCTCTAGAACCCGGCCGCTGGGTGCAGTTGAATGAAAATCTATCAGCCTGCCTGCTGATAACTTGCTCATAAGTTAAGAACAGATTTTTGCACGAGCACCTTTTGCTGGCAGCAGCAGTACTGCAGCTCGAGTATGTCCTATTTATGTTGGTCGGACGGCAAAATCAGACTTTGCCATCCGACCCAAATACCCATGTAAAATCTCGAGCTACAGTACTGCCACATACTTTGCTGGCTGCCCTTGGTTAACCCTTCTTTATCTTCTTCAGAAAAGAGGGAAGTACTGGTCAGATGAGGAGGTGCTCCATTTCGATCCATTCATCATCGAGGTCAAATCAACTGAAGTGTACGATGCAATGAATGTTAGAACAATTCTTGTAACAAACTCAGCAAAAGCGGTAAGTCTGGAGGGCTACCGCCAGTGCTGGTCCATAATTACAACTGAGATACACAACGAGAACTGGGCAAACAATTTACCCACGAAAATGAGCTATTTGACAGAGAAATCACGCATATTCAGAAACGTACCGTATATAGCTAGCACTTTATGTGAACAATGAGCATAGTAAGAAGGGCTGTAGTATTGCGAACAGTGAAGAAATTTGATTGTGGGTTCTTTCAAGTCGTGTAGACCTCTGTCTATAGAAATGGCAATCTCAAAAACTGGATACTGACATCGCTACGATCTGTTCAGCAGGGTCCGGGAGCCGTTCGTGAAATCACACAGGTACAAGTCAACTGGCCTGCTGCAGAGGATATTCCATCTTCCGTTTCCATTATGATTGACTTGATTGGATTGGTTGAGAGAGCTCAGCAGCAGTCTGGTGATAACGCCATCACAGTTCATTGCAGGTAAACCATTCACTTCATACAATGCACATTTAAGTCCGAATATATACATTCCATTGTTTGTCTGTAAACTTATGGGACTTCAGATGCAATGACGACTCGGGACTGTAAGCATCGTGGAATCATTTAAATACACATGTCATACTGTCAGTAGTTATTACTTGTTGTATATACTGCTCAAACCCATTGGAAGCCACTGCATCAAAGCAAGTTGCAGTTGACGTTGCAAATCACTAGTACATAGTTTTTGTCTCTCCGCTAGGCGTTGTTTATCAAACGGCAACTTAAACGTTTTACGTCATACTATCTTCGTGAGACTTAAACACATTTTATTCCTCCAGTAATGGTATTGGGAGAAGTGGAGTCTTCTGTGCTCTTTTTGCAGTCTTTGAGAGGATTAAAGTTGAGCACACGGTTGACGTCTTTCAAGCTGTTAAAATGTTGAGAAACAGCAGACCAGGGATGGTTGAAACTCTGGTAAGTCAATACCATACACCTCAAAGATGTTCCGCTGAAACGACCTATGGTGATTTTGTTGGTCCTATACTCCTACACAAGCTGATCCAGTTCTGCAAGAGGAAATACAATATTTTTAAAGATAATGCTTAACGTAAAACTCGATGTGCGTGATTTAAAGTTTTATTGTTTGTGTATATCATCCTTAAATAATTTCTCTCAACTGAACAATTATTATGTTTTCATTAGCTCTTTAATATTGTAGTGATCCCTATGTTTGTATATCAAAACTAAAAGCAACATGACACCCCTTGTAAAAGTTGAATTGTATTTCACCTGAACTTGACCCTAGAATTTACATTCTTACCTATACTTCATGTTTATCTTCTTATCTATCTTAACAGGCACAGTACCAGTACTGCTATGACGTCAGTCTTTGCTATCTGGATTCATTCTTAGAGTATTCCAACTTTGAAAGCTCAAAACAGACCGTTAACTTGGATCCAATGTACGACGCTGTCTGAGTGAAACTCTTCGTAAAATGTTTGGTACACCCAGAAAATTGTCTGCGGCATAACCAATAAGGAAGGTTCTATTCTTATATGCTTTGCACAGCAGCGCAGTGCTACATATTACAGGATGCTTGTGTTTTTCTTTAGCGTACATTACAAAAAAGGTGGCTATTACTACTTTTACGTAACTGGCGTGAGATGGAAAGATGTAATTATATGTACGTTGCTGCTCATCCAATAATCGCCAGTGGGTACAAAAATGTGCAATTGTTGAAGTATGTTTAAACGTCAATAGAATATTCCGATATTCATATAAAACCAATAATAGAGTACAAAAATCGGCCAAGATGTTCATTCGAAGTTCCAAGGCGTTAATCATGATGGTTGCGAAGCACTTTTCTTTTACAGAATTTCGGTAATGAAGCACAAGTAATCGGAACAAGTCAGCTTCATTCGTGCACTATATTTGAAAAAAGTTAAAATCTCTGGCGAGATGCATAAAACCACCGAAACTTATCATTACTAATCACAACTATCCCACCTTCAGTGTAAACCTTATAAACCATGCAGTGGCAATGTACGGTGGAACTGGTCCGTGACATGTTTGTAGTGAGTGACTTGACAATGATCATTGTTTGCTTTATATGGGCACTTTTATTTCAAATCTCGATTAATCCTTTTGCATTGTCTGTAGAAGAACATTTTGATTACAGCGTACCCAAAGTTATGAAAGTTATGTTTACACTTTCGTAATGTAAAAGTCAATATTGTTTTTAATTTACTAAAGAAATTCAATCTTGAACACATTCTAGTGAAGAGATCCATAACAAAATCATGGATTGAGTATATAGTGAGAACATTATTGGAAGCTGTTAATTCAGAATTGTTCTTTTAAAAGGTGGACATACTACAACAATTTACATTTTTGTCTCCTTATAAGAATGGCCAAAGTCCATTCAAGTCGATTTTTCTTTTACGAAAGCTTCACACATCGTTATAATTTTTTGCCTTAAATCGACATTTTTAAATCAAAATTTTAACCGAAATTTTTGCATTTATTTTTTTCATACGATTAACGCGCATACTTATTCCTTGAAGGATTTTATGTCAGTAGTCTTTTTTTTGCTGATTGGAAGACTGAATTTGATGATTGCATGCCAGCATTGCATTACTTTGGCGACGATAAATTAACAATAAATGCGGATTGTAATCTTCATAACAAAAGCAGCGATATAGTTATAATTTGTGTGAAAGGTGTCTATTCAGAACCGTTCTTTAATAAATACGTACTCTATCATAACAACAAATATTGAAAGAATGCGACATTTACGCCTTATTTCTACTGGTAAGAAAAATTCAAATATTGAGTAAATACTCAGATTTTAATGTAGTGAAAAAGAAACATGCAGTAAGAATTGTTGTGTCAATTTTACAATATAGGTATACACCAAGATATGAAGTTACATGTTGTTGTTGTTTTTTTTTGTTTTTTTTTGTTTGGTGGTTTTTTTTTTTTGCATACTCTTTTGTCACTATACTATGTACACGGTACTGTTGTAGAAAATGTGTGGTTCGAGCTTGCATGATTTCGTGCAAAGCAAGAGACTTGAATGTACGAGTAGTGTTACTATCTTTTGATATTATTTGTTCATCTTGTGTACGTGTCTATTAACACGTCTCGCAAATTTTCAGGAAGTTGAAGCGGGCTATATCAGTTATTACGTAGAATCTGAGAATTTGACTTTTACCCTGATGTGGTACATGACAAATAGTGACACAGTTCCTTGTATATTCAAGAAATGAATACCAATCAGGAACCAGCTACTCTAAAATCTATTGACCTGTAAACTTTGAACAATGATCCATAGGTTATATTTGATTTGGATCATTAGCTAACGCTAGTTCCTGGTTGACTTTAAAGTTCGGTATCAATATATTGCACAGTCTTTTCTAAGATCGATATTTCATTATTTGAATGAAATCCATGCACAGCCTGATTTTTTGTGATAACTGCACAGCTTGACTATGTGTGGTTATAATTTAAAGAACCAAGTGAGGAATAATAGATTGACATTTGAAATATTCTTGTTATATACACATACACTATCAAACAAATGAGACCGCTTATTGACACATCTTGAGATCACTTCTAATATATTATTTTTTCCTTATACAGACACATGAACAAACAAACGACTGTGTCAGTTACAATTAAGGAAGTATTGCTGTTTTTACTATCATTTCTGTCAAATCCTGTATCCTTCATTAGTCAGTGATTGTTTAGGACGTTGAAATACGCTAAAAGAGTAATTGATTGACCTAGTAACTTTCATCCAACAATATTAACAACAGATAGAGGTTCCAAAATTTCAATGAGCAACCACTTTAAAAAGTACACACAACGGTGCAGAGTACAGGTCACACTCAGTATGTTAACCTTACACAAAATCATGTTTTCTTTTTGAAATTGTATGTTAAAGTATAATACAAAAGACATTAAAAACGACCTTGTTCCTTAAAATACCTCGACCCGAAGGCACATATGTCATTCACATGATATGTATCATTTCTTCAAATCACTTAACATGTGTTCATTAAAGGTTTAAAAAGTTTTTAAACCAATGTTTCACCAATGTACAGCAGTTTCTCACACAGTCTGACTTCAATGTTACTCTACAACTAATAAAAAGAATCTTGTGGGCCCATAACAATATACTGAATTTTGAATTATCTTTTACATATACAGGCACAACATATGAATAGCTATATGATACAGTGGTATTTGCAATATGGAGAAGTAGTACTGTCGCATGGCGCGTAATCAATGCTAATATTAGAACTCAACATTTTGGATTCGTACTCCTCATTTTGGATTCGTAAACGTAATTTTCAACTTTCGAACTCAATATTTTGATTCGTATATCCCATTTTCATCTTTCGAAATCTCATTTTTGACTAAATCCCATTTTGACTAACTCATAGAGGTCCCCTAGAACACTAGTAAGCGACCACAAGTTTACGAATAGTCAAATGCGTTTGCTAATAGTCAATGCCACTTTCAAAAATCGAAGGTGTCATTTTACATTAAGTTATTCATCACTTTGTCAGGGAGTCCCAAACACGTGGTGGCACCGAAGTTATTTTGGACGTGGACGACGTCGAGATAGTTAGTGACCACGTTATTGGCAGTTTGTCCTGGCTCCTGGCTGCTACATGAACGTGACCAGCCTTACAGATGAGGAGATGTGTTACATAGGCATGAGAGTCTTACTGGATGTTTGTCACAGTTAAATGCTATCGGAAGGTGTGGTGAGCGTGTCATTCAGCTCGTGCAAGTGTTTCGGGTGCAGTGCCGTTTTTATACCTTGCCGATCTTATCCCCGCGCATACGCGAACGATCCAACTTGATACAGAACCTGAAACAACTTTCTGTCTGAGAGCTGTTTTTCATTCTCTTTGGTGGTATATGATTCGCGTTTTTTATTTTACGGCAAGTTAGAATGTATCTGTATGCTACTACCTGAAAGACTTTTCGATGCGGCCCTTCAATAATTTTTTTATAACGGAATATCTATTTTGAGCAATTAAAAGTGTCTTAAACATGTATATGCGCTCAACTTAAATACAAAAATAAATAGAAATCGCACACACACTCTTTGACAAGGTACAAATTTCGATCCGAAATATCGCAAAGTTGTCAAAGGAAGCACGGAAAACTGATTTCTGAAAGGGAACTATCATATATCCTTCTTTATAAAATGACAACGAAGTTACTCCAGATGGGTTGCTAATTAGGTAGGCTTTCCACTTGTATATGGGCCGCGTCAAGCATAAACCTACTGGATGGTAATGGATACAATGTTGCACAATTTTAGTTCAAAAATTGCTTTACGTTTGCATGACCACCGCGAACCTGTCGGTGATAAGATCATGTTCTCGTTCCTTTTCTCTAAATGCTCTTTGAATTAAAACACTTGCGGTAAGAATTATACCTAAAATGAATACTACCTAGGTGCGCTGAAACGCAGTAACTATAACATAGTTTATAGAGTGTTTCTATAACAATATTCGTCGAAGAATTCTTATTAGAGGCTACTTATTGTCCTTGAAACTAAAACGGTGCCAAAGAGACATGTTCAGTGTTCCAAATTAAATTTATTCAACTCAAGATCCAGATATATGTATCATGATATCACGGAGTAAGTAAGTTCTGTCTAGAAATGGGTAAGAAGTTCTACCCTATTCACATCTTGAAACTGATTACTGAGATTAAGTTTCGGATGTAAGGTAAATTCTGCATGATGTTTTTCACATGGTTTATATTCCATTTACTGAGGTTCATGTTTTTATATATAATCCCATGGTATTTTTCTCTGTTTGACGTCATCGTATACGAGTGTTTTCGCGGAGCCATACAACTTCGAGCCGAAGGCGAGAAGTTGTGCGGCTCCGCGAAAAACACGAGTATACGATGACGTAAAACAGAGAAAAATACCAAGGGATTATATATAAAAACATGAACTTCAGTAAATGGAATATAAACCATGTGAAAAATATCATGAACAGTCTTTTTATTTTTCTGCTGACGTGGATGGATCAAAATTATCGTAACAAATTGCATGAATTTCGTCGCGATTTGTGTTTTACTTACGCGGATTACTTTCATTTAAAGAGTAAAGCGGCCCGTCACCCAGGAGATACTTTCATTCATAAACCCCATCAAGCTGAAATTTTCTACATCAAATGGTATCGCCACCAACCAGACATACGGATTCGGTCACGTGAACGTGTCAATCATTGTCTCGCGCTGTACCGATGCCAAGGCAAGTTGGCCATCGGCGGACATAGCTTTCACCGTGCTAGCGACTGATAGCCGTAGTATTCAGAGTTACTTAGAATATTTACAAATAGATTTATGAAGTAAATGCAATGACACGATCGAAACAGTAATTCTCATTCTCAGAGATGCCGTGGCTTTCAAAA
>LD374224.1:13669-28358 GCA_001465055.1 Ptychodera flava | reverse complement strand
TTTTCTAACACAAAGTAAAATTTCAGTATTTTCAATTTTTTTTCTCTGTGTTCTATTAACCTGATATCAGAGCAAAATCCTTAAGACGATGCGACTGTGTGAGTCGGGCCGGTCAAGTCTTAATCCGAATCTGTGCAGAACGTTACGCTTACGGAACGCGTAGCCACTCTACGTTACGTTCTCGCTACGGGTGAAATCTTAACCTTTCTATTGAGCCTAGTGGAGTCGACTGGAGCCGCAACGTTACTAAGCCATTAAAATAAAACTATTGTCGGTATCTCCATTCGATTCTCGGGAAAAGCTATAGTTTTAGCGACTTGAAATTTCGTTGGACAAATACGCCTTCTATGTTTCAATGTCTGGATTTATCAGATCACCTTTTTGTAAAAATAACGTGCGAGCTAGCGCGGCATCGCGATCACAACAAATCTGTTTGTGTCGCGACGCCTGCACGTATGAACGGTACTATGCACGAAAAAAGTTCCGGTTGATGACGTACAACAGGGGTAATTCGGATTTCTTATCCGTCCTGTTCTACGTCACACAGATGGAGATTCGGGCCAGTTCATGTGATAAACTTCAGAAAAGGCCTTGTTCCAGTTTTCTAAACAATATGCTTTGCGCATGATTTTGAAAAGACGGCTCTAATGTTTTTCAGGAATATTTTATGTACATTAATGTTTTTGAATAGGACCGAAAATACTTCACTTCGGTTGAAATGTACACATTTCTCTGAACATGGACGTTTCAAATAGGTTTTACAAATTTAAATATTTTGACATATACTATGTATCAGAAATAATAGTGTCCAATAGGGTTGGAACACTGAAAATGAATCAGTCATTAAATCGATAGTCATCATGGCACCATGAATGGACTTTCATATTTTTTAAACCTTTTATCACTTCTTAAAACAATAACATATTATAATACAAATTTAAAATTCAGCAGTATATACCGCTGAATATACATTAGCTACAGAACCGGATCGGCGGCTGCAAATCTAATCCCGGCGGAGAATGTGCGGGGATAAGATCGGCAGGGGATAAAAACTGCAATGCGCCGGTTCACATTTTCGGGGACCCTCTAGAGCATCACACAAGAAAAACCCGAGAAATCCGATAACATCATGTGACGTATCTATGACGCAGTCTGACGTAGAATAGCAAAGAAGGAAAAACGTGGCTAACTATGCTGAAGCAACTAAGGGATGCCTACACAAATACTGTACCGAAGACCGCAAAGAAAAAAACGTCAATGGTGGGACTTCCAATGGGAGTTCGAAAATTGGGGATACGAAAGTTGAAAGTGCAATGTACGAAACCAAAGAGGGAGTTCGAAAGTTGAAAATTGCGAGTACGAATCCAAAATGTTGGGTTCGAAAGTTGAAAATTGCGTTTACGAATCCAAAATGGAGAGTTCGAAAGTTGAAAATTGCGTTTACGAATCCAAAATGGAGAGTTCGAATATTGGCCTTGATTACGCGCCATAACTGTCTGCAATAACGAGACGTGTCTTTGCATTGTTTACAAAGTCAGGTAAATTTCAAATGAAATCAAAGCACACTGAAAATGTCACCCTTCAACCTTCCTTTTACACATACAGGCATACCACATGAACAGATCAGTCGATATGATTGTCATTTGTTATATAGAGAAGTGTCTGTCTTTTGATTTTATATTTGTCGATCTCGTATTGTAAAGTCAGGCAAATTGTGTTGTCAACCTTTCAACCTCTTATATAAACAACACGTATAGGAGACTGACAAAACTCTTGCCGCTCTAAACTCTGCATACTCCTATACAGATTAGATTCACCATTCAGTATACCAACGTTACTAGAGTTCCCTGATTTTGAAATTCTTGGTTAATCTAATACATAATGATTAACATAAACAACAACCTTGTTCCTTTAACATTTCAACTAGAAGATTTCTTCAGATATACTACATGATGTAAAGCGTTCTATGCAAAACTGACATTTCAGATGCCAATGGGGGTGTCTAATTGTGCAATAACCACTGTGAATAACTGTAAAACTGGGATATATGTGGTTATTTTATTGTGAGGAACAAGCTGCTCTGAAACCATGAACCTGAAAGTCGAGTACAGATGAATTTTGAAAATGTAGGTTAACTTATTACAGATTATCTTCAGATAACAAACAACCTTGTTCCTTTAATGTTAACTATTTCGACCAGAAGATTTATTCAGGTACATCATGCACAGGGTGTACAGTGTTCTCCGTTAAAACGTATCCCATGAGTCAGCTTATCGATGCAGGTTCGAAATTTTAGGATCAACATTTCGTATACTCAAGGGCACCTTAAGGTGGAGCTGCATGTTGCCAACACAGTATTTCAATATTTCTCATCAAAGATGACAAGGAAACCCCTTCACACTACATATTTTCCGAATGCAGGGAATCTAACGTTTAGTATGGTAGCAGTAATTTACTCAAAGGATGAATTGGGTGTATATTAAGGGTAAAAATCCTCAATTTTGGTATTAATGATAAAAATTAATTTTAGTTAAAAACTTGAAGCTATTTTCTGAAATGTAATATTTCACTTGAAAGAAGAGTATATGTAGGCATTATCTATCCTCATTCTAAAATGACAAGGGTTTAAAAACTGACACTCAAAAAAATTGATTAAAATCATGATAGGCAAAATTAAAATGCCTCTTATTCAAAATGTAAGAACTTTATTGCCAAACAAAATAATTTTTTGTTTTATAGCATTTAAAGAACATAATGTGAAAATTTTAGAAAATTTGACCCGGCCAGAGTGGAGTTAAATTCTTTGGAAATTTCGAAATTTGGACGAAAAAGAAGTCAGGAAATCGGGTGATTTGCATACATTTGCATAAATTAACACTTCTTTATCACTCAACTTTCAACTGCTTGACAAGCTACAAGGTAAACCCAACCAATATTATAATCTTTGATTAACAAATTAATTAACATTGAATCAATATTTGCATAAAGTTATTTTGAGCAAAATATGTTGTGTTGGGTGCATCGCCCCCTTAAACAACCTGGTTTTTATTTTATAACTGTAAAACTTGGCTATGTGCGTCATAGTAACGAATCTTTTGATCACTAATAATGTATTAATTTTTTTTCCTCATTTAGAGACACACATGCACACACTCTGTGTCATTTACAACAGAGTGTTGCTGTCTTTGATGTTATTACAAATTTTGTATTCTTTATTAGTCACAGATAATAGTTAAGTCGGTTTAAATGCGCTAAAAGAGTATTGATTGACTTTGCAACCTTTTGCTCGACAATACCAACAACAGGGCTATGTTTAGTTATGATTAAAAGCATCTTGGTGGCCACTTATGATATATTAAAATTTTAATATTTCTTTTTACACATATAGTCACAACACACGAACACATGTTATGATATTGTGTCATTTGCAATAAAGAGAAGTGGTACTGCAATGGTTTTATGATATCATTTTTGACTATCATATAGTGTTTACACAGTCGGGCAAATTGTAAAGGAAGTGAAAAAAAGACACTGAAAGTGTTGTAAAACTTTCAGCCTGCTATACAAACAACAGGTACAGGTAGCCGTGATGTAAGTTTTTTACATTCATGAAATACTGTAAAGAACCAAGCTTTCCAAAATATATGCAGAGTACAGGTCACACATGACATTCATCACTTGCATATGTCAACCTCACTCGAGTTCCTATTAAATTTTGGAATTCTGGGTCAATCATTTAAATACGTACATGTACAAGACTGAAAAAAACGACAACCTTGATTTCCTTCGGCACGTATTTCTTTTGGCAGATATATATACTTCCCAAAGCGTCCATTTCACCAGTTCTGGACAGGGATTATCCCTGGCAATCAGTTTCTCGTCTCGTAAAATATTTAAACATTAAATTACCTATAGTTTGACTGCTACTCATTCAAGTACAATATAAATTTGACTCGTACATAAGATTTAATAAACATCGTTCGGTTCAACAAAAGGTTACGACAACGCTTAAAAATGAGAAGAAGAAGAGCAGAAATCGAGTAGATGTAATGCCTATTTGAGTACATAAATAAGTGGCATTCCATTACATGTAGGAAACATGCTGCAACGTCGGCTAACAGAAAACGAGACGAATGTCCACGACTTTGATAACCAGGCGGTTGAAGTCGCTCCGAGAAATAAAAACGTGCATTAGCGGCTTAATATACTCAAAACTGGCCTAATAGGAGAAGTTGTGTTGTCAAAAAAACACTCAAAGTCTTTACAGGCTGTTCGTCCTCGTAAAGCGTCGTTACAATTTATCCTGAACGACAGACATTATTCAATGTCGGGTGTTCTATATAGCAATTGTAGACTAGGGTTATTTCAGCGCACGATCATCAAATAACGAGAAACACTTACTCTCAACTGGCCATGGCCTTATTTATGCATTTAGATATCACCGATTAAAGAACACGTAATTCTAGGATAGTATCAGAATTTTATGCCAGTGTCGCTATCCTTTACTACTTCAGTCAGCATGTTAGTGGGCAGTCCTCACGTAACATCGTGTGTGAATACCGTAGCCCTAGTTGGCTCTTGTTGGCGGAGGGTATTGAGGTGTCATGTCATCACAAACATGGGAATTCAATTCACGAGTCGTTTGGAGAATATACAATGTAGAATTAGTGCGAAACATTACTTCGAAAAATTTCGACAAGTCGTCGTAACACACCCTTGAAATGTGTAATGAGGAATGCAACATTCAGATGTATAAAATGGATTTGACATATACCCAATGCATAAAAATACGGTGTGCATCTGAAGGTAGCCCCATTACCAACTGAGAAGATGACCAATACAAGTGTCTTATTGCAAGAAAGGTCGCACTCTGATAGGATGAATTTCGTAATAGCCTTTTATGGTAACCAGTTTTGGTTTTAAATCGCCCAGTGATTTTGTCATGCAAGCATTACATATAGGGCTGCCAGGCCAAGAAGGCTAGTGCATACCTTTGCTTTGAATTTCTTTAGCAAGAACAACATCTCTTTACGCCATTAATAAATCGTTCAGAATAGCCCAGAGATTGACGAAGATGTGAAACTGTAATTGGTGATCACGGAGGGATAATGAAAATTACTTTAACGTGTCAAAGCATAGACCCACGAGATGCATGGTCAAAGAGAATTTATCATATTCTGCGAAATATTTACAGAACGTATCAAACTTTTCGTCTCGGAAGACGCATTGTATAATTTTGGTCTTATTTATGATACAGAATTTTTACAGACTTCATCAACCATTTTGTCTCAGCAGACAAACTGCATAATATTTGTCCACTTAAGTATACCGAAATTTCCCACGAGATATAAACACGTATATAATTTAGACAAAACAGCGAGCTAGGTTAGTGAAAGTTATTTATCGTAGCATGTACCTAACAAAGTCATCAGTATATCAAAGTCACAGTAATCTTGTACAATTTTGCTCGATAATGGATTAAATATTGATTAAATTTATTAAATATAGATTAAATATTGTTTATGGAAATAAACACAAATCAGGAGCCCTCCCGCAAATCGTTGGTTTACAGGAATAGTTATCTCGAATTTACTTATAATTGACATCCAAATATTAATGTCAGTCCACACGATAATTTCAAAGGATTTTTTTACATTTTTCTCTATACAAGATTCACAAAACATTATGTATACTTATCAAAATGATTCTACACGAATTGTAGGCCAGAAAGGATGTACTGTATTAAGATTTAGCAAACTGCCCTAGTTTACTTTCACACAAAGTTAGCAAAGAATAAATGTTGTAGTATCCTGAAAATTACTTACAGATCTACAAGTGTGGTGCTTAAGTGCAATTCTTGAGACAGTCAAGATGACGACCACATATACTGTGAAATGAAATACAGGGATGCCTTCTCTGTGGTTTGCCATTTTTGTCATGGTCCGTATGAGCCAAACATCATTGATCGGGAAGTTGGGTACTTGCTATTGATGAAGAGTAAATGTTTAACATTTCGACACTGATAATGAGCAGAGTAAACGAAACCTTACCGTTGGCGCTTTTTAAAATGCACGGCTGCACAAGCAGTAAGCAGGCGTAATAAGAAACATACAAAGCTGGCCACATGAACTCGCGAGTTTTATAGGGTGATATTCACCTCGGTAACATGTTACAGTTTTTAATGTACTGAAAGCCGTGATAAGACATCTAGTAGGGCATTTGGTGTAAACTACAATCTGTGTGTGCGTATGAGAAAATAACCAAAAACGATGCCACAAATGCAGAAGTTACTGTTTTGATATAGATTTTATTCCACGTTTTGATAACAAGAGAAAGGGCTTTTATCAAAGTATCTGGAAAACGTGTAAAAGGTGCCAGAAAGAAAGTGGATCATCTCCCATGAAAAGATTAATTCTCATTGATATTGCATACGGCAGGCTGACATGGTCACGTGCATGCGACGAACACTCTCATTCGCCCAGACGTTTGGGTCTCTTTATTGCAAGGTTAAGGTTATTAAAAAAAACTGTTCAATAGAAGTAAAAGTGTGACATTCCATGGGCTTCGAAATTGTGAGGTCTTGCCAGAATCAACCTCTGCTACGCGTAATATCACACTAATGCAGAACTGAGTTTGTCTCTCTGTTGCTCCCATGAGCCTTTGGGTGCCGATAGACTATTTAGGTACCTTCTGAGCTTCACTTTTAGACAGCATCGTACACACTCGTGTATGCATTGGAGAAAAGACATTTTTGCATGGATTTATAGAATTTTGGGAACACGGATAGGGCAAAAGTGTCGACGTTGATTCCACTGTAAAAAAATACATTGGGAGTATCGAGCCAAGAATGTCAAGAAGACAAGCTTCCTAGCAAATATGACAACATTCGTCAGAATACAATGTCCTATCGAATGAGGCAGCATATAAAAGACTGTATCACAGATAGGATTTTGTGACATAACAAGGGAGTCAATTGCTATTTATGGAACCGAGGGTTCCTGAAGTAGTACCACATGTGATAAGTAGCCTTAAATGCCGATTTCCCGTACCATTACACGTGAATTGTTGCAGTCTTCATTGTACTCTACCATAATTGTGAGTACTTCTCATACGTGAATATGATTAATATTTGTTTTGCAACTTATTTTGACCAAGATATTCAATTGAAGAGATGTGTTAAAGTGAAAATAGGAATAGAAGCTGATCATTAAGAACAAAACTTTGGATTTATAGACTATAATAAATACGTTTTCGAAATCACCTTAAAAATGGGGTTTCAGTTTCTGATCCATTAAAATCGATTGACCGATTAAAAACAAGTTACACCTGAAAAACACGAAGGAAGTCATCGGCGAAATGAAGGTTATTAACAAATACGTGATCACCAAAATCACAACATGCATGGTTATATGCCCAGGCTGCAACGAAATGCAGTACTAATGTCTATTCAGCCTTAAGCCGCTAGCACGCAGAGACCAACCAAGTTCTTTGGCATGGTTTAGGGATATATGTGAATATACGTATTGGATTCTATATTGATAACAGAAAGAATATTTCAAGAGCAGAAAGTCGACGGATAAGGACATCCTGACTACCTAATGTCGCTCTTTCTTTAATGAGCATGGACGGTTTTTGAAATGGTAGAGGGTAATCTTAAATAGAACGCTGCTATAACGCGCAAACGTCCGAGTCAAAAAACAAATGTACATAGTTCATGTTGTTTGTCGCCGTATAATACGTCACTTAAGCATCAGTATATTGGGTCTCGAAATTGGCAAGTCAGCAAATGGCATTTCAAAGCAATTGCATACTAATTATGTTTCCTTTTTGGCCACCAAAATCCATCACCTTCTCCGTCCTCTTGATCCCTAATACTACAACGCATTAATGGCGAATTAATGTGATTAATTTCCATGGACCACCTACCACCACTTTAAAGGATGGTGCCATGATGTGTAACTAATGTCTAAAATTATATGACGTTCCTGATGGTCGACAGTAATAAAAAATGTATTGTGGTCGGAAACAAAGATATTTGGCACGTCATCATAAATGTTCAAGTGTAATCATGACAATCAAAAAAGGATGACCTAGTGTTTCAAACGGCAGTCTTTATTTTGAGTTTGACCTTTACAAGTGTTTTTTCATCTGTTGGAAAGGTCATGTATACTTATGATATCACATATTTATTACATTGCGCGACTTTACACGAGTTAATCGTTAACAACGATATTTAAATGTGAATACTTGACACCCTCTGGCTACATATAAATTATCGCATTCACCTCAGTCTGTTAATTCAAAATGGCAAAACGCAGGGACACCTTCCCTATAATACTTTGCTTGACTTATCCTTTGTCTCAACTTTGAAGTTTTACGGAAAATCCGCTTTATTTTCCTTTTAGGTGAAGTTTTGCCCAGTCACCCTTCGGTTACGTGACGTATTGATATCAATGACAAATAAAACAATGTGGAAGTGAAATAAAACTCGCATGAATTTCTATGATAATCAAGTATTGAGTTTCAAATACTTATCGATGAACCATTTACTTTCCGATGGCTATCTCTTTTGTGCTTTGTAAAGTTACAGAAATAATGGCGTGCATACCTTTCCAGTGGCAGAGATATGTGCAACTAACATACTCGGCTACTCAACCCGTTCGACAAATTTGCGGATGAAATGTCACAGTGGCTCTACGAGACCAAGAAACGATAACTGTGGATCCTCATCCTTTCCGTCGTTAAAATTCAACAACAATCTAATTTTCACAGCTCATATGAGTCCCGTCAGGTTTACTTATGATATCACATATTTATTACATTGCGCGACTTTACACGAGTTAATCGTTAACAACGATATTTAAATGTGAATACTTGACACCCTCTGGCTACATATAAATTATCGCATTCACCTCAGTCTGTTAATTCAAAATGGCAAAACGCAGGGACACCTTCCCTATAATACTTTGCTTGACTAACGTTACAGTCGTCCTCTGCTTGTCAAGATTTTCAGGTAAATATAATTTTGTCATAAGAATAATACGGTGCGAGTATGCTAATGAAGTATTCAATCTTCGCAATGAAGGACAACACTCCCATGATTACTGGACAGGGATTTGAAAATTGAAAATTAATTTACGCGTGAGCTTGTCAGCTGTAAGCGACCTCGCCCGCTTCCGGACAAAACTGAGACAAAGTCTTGCAAATTGTCAATGGACAACGTTTCATTGTTTAACGGAAAACAAATTACAAAGTGCGATAGAAAGTAGAGAGTTCAAACCTTGGCATAGCCTACAAAAATCACGAGATATAGTACAGTATGTACGAAACCAGGCATTTTAACCGTGCGTTATGAAAAATTTAAAGTTTCTGTTCTGCATGTTCGAATTTCCAGATAATTTATTGGGCTTTTCCGACCGACGCGTGGCACTACTAGATTAGCAATGTATGAAATAATGTCGCCGATGACCCTTCAGCAGTTATACAGAGATGGGTCTTGGAAAATACATAAGCCTGCCTGTAATATGAGTTCTATAGCTTGACCTTCAAGGTCACTTTTTTCATATCTTCATAAACAACTCGATTAGTCGAGGAGATTGATCGGCTGATTTTATCGAAGCACCCGTATAATCTCTGCAAAGCTGATGAGTATGAAGAGCTTACCTAATGTATGTTCGATGATGATGGATGGTGATGATTGGCAGAACATACGTGTTGCCTCCGTAATTAGGTAACAGTTAGGGTTTGAAATGTGTATCTATTGGAATGTCCAAGTTCTGATAAAACTACTTTTGAGTTGTCAAAAAATGACCCATATCAGATATCACTTCCATGATGAAAAGGTGATCAACAGATACCGAGATATATCAATCGTTCCTTCAGTGTACACCAATAAAATTGACATTTTTACAGAAAATAAATACTGCGTTAGAGCACAACAACCGTGGTAGTATTTTGTGTTATACTGCTCAAACTGCAGGGTAATGCTTTGTTCAAACAATCACAAACCGTCAGAGGTTTTATCCATCAATCTATCACGGTAAAGCATTAAACACCTATTGCCTGGTCATGAGGGCTATAGCGACCGTCTATTACCCCGAGGGGCCGTGTGTTACCAGAAACACATCGCTATTCCCCGAGGCCGTAGGCCGAGGGGTATAGCGATGTGTTTCTGGTAACACACGGCCACGAGGGGTAATAGACGAGCACTATAGCCCGAATAAAGACCAGGCTATAGGTGTTTTATAACACACCACATGTTCATGTTGTATTGTTATATAGTTTTTAATGTGTTTTGATATTTTGCACCACAACAATCCATTGTGACAAGTTTACTGGGCGATGTTTCCACAGCGATTTCAGTTGTACGTGGTACCACTTTCTTTCAAAAAATATTCTAAGCATACCTAGCGACATCCTTAGTTGCACCTTAATCTTTTCCGTCGATGAGCTATTCAAGTTCCTACGCTGTTGGAAAATGTTGGAAAATCTGTTTTTGAGAATGTGTCGTCACCTATCCCGGACGCACATCACGTTCTAGTCACCCGCCATTGTTGCAAAGCTGCAGACGACACTACGGTCACGTGACCGGGCACTTTTCCAAATTTGGTCATAACTATTTCCCTAGGGAAATAGCTTTTCAAAAAATACCCTCTGACGTCAGTTTTGTCGGTTTGGTGGGGACTAGACGTATCTATTTTCTCGTCACGTGACGTATTTTGGCGAATCGCGACACGGAATGAGCATGTGGCGTGTTATAAAATTATATATACTATAAGGTTGTAGGGTGCGTGTAGATTTTAGATAGTCAATGTCGGAACACTGAAGACACAATGTCTCCGAAATTATAGGTGTGCTGTTGATAATGAAGTCATTCAGAAAGTATAATTTTCTTGAGAAAAAAGACCTCAATTAGTCGGGGGTCGGGGCACTTTTCCTGGACTAGCTTACATTTGTTGACATTGTGGTTTCAAAAACAAACTGCTATTGTTGTACAAATGCAACCTTAACTTAGAAATCGTTATATATTTAAATATGTCTATCTTCCAGTGAGCATGGATTTGTTTTTATTATAAACTGTAAAGTCAACAATAACTTAAGAGACCGGTACATGTAACTTTGAAAATATTTTTAGGTTTTTGCTGCGTGTATCAGTAACAATTTCGAAATCTGATTCCCTCATCGCAATGAAACACTCCGCTTGTCAACAATGACTTTATACATGAGATGTACTCGTTGAGGAGTGGCCAGACGTTCTCTTTTGTTAATACTGGCAATGTGAATTTGAAATTTATGCGTAATGAAAAACAATGTAGTTACATGAAAGCTGAAAATTTATTCCCGGCAGTTCTAAATTCGATGGTATCATCTTATTCAAAATGTAGATGTCATCAAAACATTTTATTGTTTTTTTTATTTTTCCAATGTCAATAAGACAGATTGGACACATATGTTGAGATTACAAACAAGCGTCTGCCTTGATTCTCTGCAGTCGTTGCCCGTTTCAGCGAAAGGAAATGAGTTTTCTTTAGACCTAGCATTCTTCTATAGTGCGCTATGTTTCGGGAATAGTTTGCGTTTTTTTAATTTGCTATAGCAAATAACAATGTCAGAGTAACATAGATGACAATCTCAATCAATTCAGTAAATATCACTAAGTTTGTTACTGAAAGTGTCAACGGTCTGAGTACACAATGATGTTATCAACAAGTGTTCATTTTGGTTATTTCTGGAAACAGAGCTGATAACATCAAGGTGTAAATAAATTTTGTAATTTCAAATTAATAAAAAAAATAGCTGTCTCATAATTTTTCACGAACTTTTTTCCAATCAATGTTTTTCTTTCTTATTTTTTTAAATATTTATATGTGCTCTTTTATTCAATGCTTTATGCATTGACTATTTTTGCACAATCCCAGAGTAAAGATATTTTCCTAAGCTCTAATGTCGTCTGACGTAATACTGAAGAATTTTGTCGTTTTTACTCGTTGAAGGAAATCTTGCTAATATCACAATTAAAGCTTCGATCACAGTAATATCAATTAAATTGCTTAATTTTTCTTCTTGATGACTCCTTTAAGTTTACCGATAACTTACAATAAATTCGCTCATGTAACAACGATGATTTAAAAGATCGATATTTAAGCTTAATAACTTAAATTGTCATTTCACCATCCCCAAGGTAAGACATGCGACATTGTTGGAAACAGAGAAAAACGGATAAATTGTAATCCTGCCGGTGGAGGGAAATCTGTGTGTGAAGACCATGATTGCTGTTTTGACGATTCAGTTAAAGGTACTACGTGGTGTAGTTTTCCCAGTAAGTATATGCATAGCAAATAGAACCGCTTTAGAATTTTACGTATCAAATGTCCATTCTTTCAAATAAATTTGTCCATTCCTTCTCACCCTAGCAAATTAAATACATCGTCATGTCAACCTACCAGGCGTGATGCCATCGACAAGGAGTAATATTTGTCAAAGCATGCCACTGTTTATTTACCATCAATAATCACTATAAGGACAGTCTTCATTTAACTTAAATTTTCTTTGTAGATGGGGACCTACTCATGTTTAAGGTATTATCATCTTCCATGTTACGTAAATGAACATTCGCATTGAATGTTCAGGTTCTGAAAATTTACTTGAAGATTTATCTATCGGGAATCTACGTAAACTGTATACGGCTCTCAAAGGCATTTTAATGCAGTTCGTTATCGGAAAGAACTGTGCCGTCAATAAATAATTTGTTTCCATTTATAGAGCATTACGATCCACGCTCGTGTATTGTATTACCCCTATTTGTAACAATCAACCCTATTTGTAACAAAATTTAATTTTCAAAAAAACTTTGCCGTATATGTTGAAATATTAATATAATATGCATATTTGTATGTTTGAGGGCAATTTTCTTTTTTTATCCTTGTCAAAACTCATTTTTCCCAAACTGCTTTTGTTACAAATTGGGTTGATTGTTACAAATAGGGGTGACATGTATCACCCCTATTTGTAACAATCAACCCTATTTGTAACAAAATTTAATTTTCAAAAAGACTTTGCCATATATGTTGAAATATTAATGAAATATGCATATTTGTATGTTTGAGGGCAATTTTCTTTTTTTTTCCTTGTCAAAACTCATTTTTCCGAAACTGCTTTTGTTACAAATTGGGTTGATTGTTACAAATAGGGGTGACATATGTCAACCCTATTTGTAACAATCAACCCTATTTGTAACAAAACCTAAATTTCAAAGAAACTTTGCCGTAATTGATGAAATCTTGATGAAATATACATATAAGTATGTTCGGGGGCAATTTTCTTTGTTTTCCTTGTTGAAACTCATTTGTACGACAATGCTCGTGAGATTAACTTTCGTTGTGCAGGTTCCTAGGGATAAGAGCCCTACTCGTAAGATATAATCAAGTCGTGCAGATACATGCCAAAGGTTTGTTTCGGGGCAATTTTCACCATTTTCAGTCAAAAATGTTAAAAATCTTGTTTTCTGACCGAAATCATACTAAACCTATATGGGGTTAACTTTTGTTACAAATTGGGTTGATTGTTACAAATAGGGTTGACGTGTCAACACTATTTGTAACAATCAACCCTATTTGTAACAAAATTTAACCAACTTGAAACAAAACCTAATTTTCTAAAAAACTTGGCCGTATTTGATGAAATCTTGATGAAATGTAATATAAGTATGTTTTGGGGCAATTTTTATTTTTTCCTTGTCGAAACTCATTTTTTCCGAAAATGCTCGTTAGATTAACTTTCGTTGTGCAGGTTGCCTAGTATAAGAGGCCTATTCGTAAGATATAATCAAGTTGTGCAGATAGGTTTGTTTCGGGGCAATTTTCCCCAATTTCGGTCAAAAATGTTAAAAATCTTCTTTTCTGACCGAAATCATACTAAACCTATATTTGGTTAACTTTTGTTAAAAAATTGGGTTGATTGTTACAAATAGGGTTGACGTGTCAACCCTATTTGTAACAATCAACCCTATTTGTAACAAAATTTAACCAACTTGAAACAAAACCTAATTTTCTAAAAAACTTGGCAGTATTTGATGAAATCTTGATGAAATATACATATCAGTATGTTTTGGGGCAATTTTTTTTTTTTCCTTGTCGAAACTCATTTTTTTCCGAAAATGCTCGTTAGATTGACTTTCGTTGTGCAGGTTGCCTAGTATAAGAGGCCTAGTCGTAAGATATAATCGAGTTGTGCAGATAGGTTTGTTTCGGGGCAATTTTCACTAATTTCGGTTAAAAAATGTTAAAAATCTTGTTTTCTGACCGAAATCATACTAAACCTATATTGGGTTAACTTTTGTTACAAATTGGGTTGATTGTTACAAATAGGGTTGACGTGCCGTATTTGATGAAATCTTGATGAAATATACAATATTAGTATGTTCGGGGGCAATTTTCTTTGTTTTTTCCTTGTCGAAACTCATTTTTTCTTAAACTACTCAGTAGATAAAATTTCTTTGTGTAGGTTTCTGTTTGGTTTATGTTGCCGTGCATATTGTGTCTATCAATTTGCTTGTGAAGAATTCGACTTTTTTCTTGAAATCAATTGGGTATTGCATGTAGGCGAGTATCTAAGAATTTCGCCTTTGATGGGTCCCTTAAAGGTTGTTTTTGGGTGATCCTCTGAGCAGGCATTGGGACGTTCCAGTTGG
>LD374224.1:0-12176 GCA_001465055.1 Ptychodera flava | reverse complement strand
TGCACAACGAAAGTTAATCTAACGAGCATTTTCGGAAAAAATGAGTTTCGACAAGGAAAAAATAAAAATTGCCCCAAAACATACTAATATGTACATTTTATCAAGATTTCGTCAAATACGGCCAAGTTTTGTAGAAAATTAGGTTTTGTTTCAAGTTGGTTAAATTTTGTTACAAATAGGGTTGATTGTTACAAATAGGGTTGACACGTCAAACCTATTTGTAACAATCAACCCAATTTGTAACAAAAGTTAACCCCATATAGGTTTAGTATGATTTCGGTCAGAAAACAAGATTTTTAACATTTTTGACTGAAAATGGTGAAAATTGCCCCGAAACAAACCTTTGGCATGTATCTGCACGACTTGATTATATCTTACGAGTAGGGCTCTTATCCCTAGGAACCTGTACAACGAAATTTAATCTCACGAGCATTTTCGGAAAAATGAGTTTTGACAAGAAAAAAAAAGGAAAAATTGCCCTCAAACATACAAATATGCATATTTCATTAATATTTCAACATATATGGCAAAGTTTTTTTGAAAATTAAATTTTGTTACAAATAGGGTTGATTGTTACAAATAGGGGTGATACATGTCACCCCTATTTGTAACAATCAACCCAATTTGTAACAAAAGCAGTTTCGGAAAAATGAGTTTTGACAAGGAAAAAAAAAGAAAATTGCCCTCAAACATACAAATATGCATATTTTATTAATATTTCAACATATATGGCAAAGTTTTTTCGAAAATTAAATTTTGTTACAAATAGGGTTGATTGTTACAAATAGGGGTAATACAGTGTATGTCCAATGCATAATTTCGTATGTTTCCAAATTCGAGTATTGACGTGATAATAAATCACTCCTATTATCACTGTTTTTATTTTCTGTGATTTAAACTATCGCATAATGCTCCGTGCTATCTGTTGTGAAGTTGTTCTATTTTTGTAGCCATCGACAAAGATTTATTCTTTAGTGGAATCGTTCCTGTTTTATTAATAATGTAGGTAAAAAATCAGACCTTGATATGCACAGTAAATGCTCCTGTTCGAGGTACTGAAAATGTTTTTTCTGCTATTGCAAGATACACTTTAGGACGGCAATAAGGTAGCAACCTATACTAGTTTGAAACAACTTTTATCACATGAACAAGCTAAGTTTGTCGTCTCCGAACAAAAAATACGTGATATTGATGCGTCGGACCATTTTTTGTCGATCTTCGGTGTGCTCGTAAATATGTAAACAAACAACATGGCGGCCGATGTTTCTCCCGCGATCAAAAGTCATGTAATGAAATCGATATTTTCACAGACTACGACATTACTAATCCGAACAATGTAAACACAAGAGTGTACCGCCTGTATATTTCGAAGGAATTACGTGAATAATTTGCGGAAACAACGAACTCGAAGCTGGTCGCGTATACCGTGGGTTACGTACGTATTGCAAACAGGGTCAGGCGCGACGTTTACAGTGCTCGCGCCGTCGAGATTCAGTCGATATTTGTTCCCGACAAATAGCGTATCTTCGTCTGTGATAAATTTCTAGGACTATGCTATCTTTGAAATAGAGTATAACTTTGCGGAAGGTAGCCAACGAGTAGACCGAGAGCTGTCATTTGCTCCACACACGAACGAACGTGAGCGCTAACGCACACGACGGACGACTGGAAATGATTGACAACTTGTGCACGGCGTACTGGTATTTATTCCTAAAGTAGTTCAAAAGTTTAAACGCGATATCGTCATGGAAAACTTATTTTATTTTGAAAAAAAATAACGAATTCTTGGCTTGTGCATGTGATAAGTATATTATTCCCTAATATTTTTCTTCGTTCAGCGAAGCAAAATACGAGTGACATAATGACCGTGTCACCACGAGTCGAAGACGAGTGGTGACACGGTCATTACGTCACGAGTATTTTCCTTCGCTGAACGAAGAAAAATATTAGGGAATAATATATAAGTATCGATTCATCGGAAGCAAATGTTAACGTCATTCAGAAAATATGTTACTGAGAATCAGCCTTTCGTATTTACCCTTTTCCAAAGACTTTGACTTTGACTTCCAAAAAGATATTGATTTTCGATCGCAAAACTGCGCAAATGACACATTGTGAAAATCAGGAGGCATAGTTGTTACCACCATGGTGTTATACCTAAAAGAGGATCCGAAGAAATCCGCGTGTAGCATTTTTTCTAGTAAAGAACACTTCCTTTTCATTTTAAATCGTGGAAGCTTTCCAACAAAAGCGATCAGCATTTCGAGTGTTTCTCTCATCGAAATTCTCGAGTATTCTTAATTCTTGATGAATCGTTTGATGAACTGTTTGTAGCATCGTTTGTATTTCCCTATCCTTAAATATATACTGTGATTTGTAAAAAAAATAAAAGTGCTATTTTTACGAAGTGTCTCTTATAATGGTTGAACTTGTAAAAAATTGAATGTGATGTGATCAACGTGATAGTATTTTCCATGGCTTAAATCTTTAAAGTTATATTTGATAATGTTTCGTGATCCAAAGTATTGCAACGGAAGAATGCAGGAAAAGAAACGGATTTAGCGTTTTGCTTTGGTTTTTCTAGTGCGAATGCCCGAATAATGTTTTTTGGAAAGCGAAATCATCTTTATTTCCATTAAACTGTTTGTTAATCAGTACATTATTTCATATGTGTTTATACTTTCCTCTAAAAATATTTGCTGTTGAAATAAATTCAGGCAAGGGCGAGAGGAGAGCCAAAAATTAACGGGCGAGGCTTGCCGAGCCCTTTAATTTTGGCTTTCCTCGAGTCCGCGCCTATAAATAGACGTTAATGGTCTGGGCGGAGTCTGTTATTTCCATTATATTATAAAGGAACCAAAGAAAACCGTCAACATTTGCGAAAATTTCCCAAGCGGAGCGACAACTGGGTCCCAGAACTGAGCAATACGCGGTGCATTGTCACGCGCGCTGTAAAAATTTGGTAAATCCGGAGATGTTTTCAGAAAAAATTATCTCAACTTGGCCTACAAGTGCTCCATTTTATTTTTTGATTGATTATGATTTACGTTTCATCTGTAAAGTTACGATACTTGAAGTTGTTTAATGTTATTATTCATATTCACGGGCATATAAAAAAACATTACTGTGTATTTGTTGTCAGTCACGTGGTTCGGCTCGAGCAATCAAAATGCGACGAGCAGGGCATGGTAATATAATGACGCTTTCTTACATTCTAACTTCTATCATCCGAATGATCTGTAAATGACCGACTTCATTCGAGTGTCCATGTATCAAAACTGATACTGGCGCTTTCCTTTTTCTCCCTTATTGACAGAAAACTGCTCCATAGAAAGTGTCGATCGACTGCAGTGTGGTGAAAGCAGCATTGACTCCGCTACCTGTCTTGGACTTGGCTGTTGCTGGTTAAATGATGACCCTAGCAGTCAGAGCAAATGTTTTCTGAAAAGTATGGACAATAACATTGCCTTAACAATTAAGTTATATTTTGTAACAAAGGCACAGACCGGTTGTACATGCTGTAGTTTCAAGGAGACAGTAGCACTTTTCGTAACTTCAAGTATCACGTTATTTAAGCCATACCCGCTGCATTCCATTTATAAAGCTGATGTAGTATTTGGAGAGTATTTCTTGTGAACAGACTTTGGTCAGTGCCATGAGAATGACATGTTTGAATATGTGCTGGACGATCAGATAGCTGATATCCAGACGGAGTGCTTACTCTGAGCATTCACGATATCCTTAGATATTTCTATGCCTTTCGAATATTCTTAAAAACCATTATTTCCGTATTGCATGAAAATAAGCGTTCAATATACCACATCCCTTTTTGAAGGGTAGTTCCCTCTTTTCATGTTGGCGAGCAGTGAAATTTACCTAGTAGGATTACTCAAAATGATCAATACAGTCAAATCAACGCTCTTGATCGGAAAATATCATAGTTAAAACATGCATCGAGCTGTTAGGTACTAACAACATAGCATGTAAGCTCACACATCCTAAGAACTACTTTGTGTGTTAGTTTGAAAGTGTACATAGTATATCTATCTATCTATCTATCTATCTAGCTGTCTATCTAGCTATCTATCTATCTATCCGTCTATCTATCTGTCTGGCTATCTATCTGTCTGTCTATCTGTCTGTCTGTCTGTCTGTCTGTCTGTCTGTCTGTCTGTCTGTCTGTCTATCTGTCTGTCTGTCTGTCTGTCTGTCTGTCTATCTATCTATCTATCTATCTATCTATCTATCTATCTATCTATCTATCTATCTATCTATCTATCTATCTATCTATCTATCTGTCATAGTTCCGCCCTTACATGGATACACAGCACTCCAGCAATGGCATTGAAACAGCCAACTTTTATTATGCTGAAATATATACAGAAACACAGTTTTACATGTTGCCGTTCTGGCTACAGGCTTGAACTGAACTATACAAAACACAAAACACTTTCATTAGAAAATACACTGTTTGCTGAAGAAAATACACGTACATACATATATAATCCCGACAGAAAGAACTATTTTGACAAAAGACTAATTACAACGCTTTCACATCAAACATTAAACAGAAACTAACTGAATTATTCCAGTACTGAGTTACAAAAGTACATTAAAATTGTGAAAATATAACTGGCTGTGAAGAATATAACTACTAACCTGAAATATACAGAAACACAGTTTTACATGTTGCCGTTCTGGCTACAGGCTTGAACTGAAGCACGTGTCCTCGCACTTTTGCTTTTAACTGACTGAAACGTGGCAAAAGGTGCGAGTACTGCTATGTCTGTATTACTATTGGTGGATGAAAATGCAAATGAGACATACAGATGTACACAAAACGTGCAAGTACTGCGACGTGTGTGTGTTTCTATCGGTGGATTAAGATACAATTGCGATATGTACAGGGTAATGATTGGCTAAATGAAAGTCAGTCAGATGAAAACGTGACAAACACTCAGTGCACATTCAAGGAAAATAAAACTACCAATCACAATAAGACAAATATCCTGGTGACCAATCAAATCAAAGTATATTGCGCACTCGTAAAACCACACACTGCGACATATCTATCTATCTATCTATCTATCTATCTATCTATCTATCTATCTATCTATCTATCTATCTATCTATCTATCTATCTATCTATATATCTATCTATCTATCTATCTATCTATCTACTATCTATCTATCTATCTATCTCTCTATCTATCTATCTATCTATCTATCTATCTATCTATCTATCTATCTATCTATCTATCTATCTATCTATCTGTCTATATATCTATCTGCCTCCCTACCTACCTAAAAATCAATGTATCTCCATATATATTTATGTTTATGTGTTATGTACATGTCATCATGTCCTTTAACATCTCGGATTACGTTTTCATATATTCCTCATGTAGAAGAATGTGCCATAGAAACAAGTGATCGTATCGACTGTGGTCACACTGACATAGATGAATGTTTGCAAGATGGGTGTTGCTATGATACATCCTGCTTTCGTACAATAGGTAGTACTTTAATTATTTCATTATTGTCATTGACTATAGAATCATAATCGGCTCTTTCTATCTTCAGAACCTCACCATGGTTATCGTGTATGATACCGGCACTAATGTTATAAGAGTCCTTATTCTAACCGTTGAACACTTTCTGTCATTTATTTCTGTGAGACGCTGATATTTGCAAAGTCAAAATTAAGTTTTTTAACTCTGAAATGAAATGAAATGAAATGAAATGCATTTCTTCTGGCCATAATTTAAGAGCAACGCTTATAAAATAAGGTTATATTACCAGGACCAGTCCCAGTCATCAATTGTAACTTTAAAATGAGGCGCATTTCACCTTTGTGCCTTCGACTCGCGTTAGATGTATAGTGATGTTCATTTTAAGGGGGCGTGCACCTGACACAGAGTATTTTGATCAAAATCACTTTTTTTGCAAATATTCATTAAATTAATTTGCTAATCCAAGATTAAAATATTGGTTTGGTACACTTTAAGCACGTCAAGGAGTCATAGGTTGCGTGATAAAAAATTGCTAATTTATGCAAATGTATGAAAATCACCCGATTTCCAGGCTTCACTCTTCCCTCAATTTCTAGAATTCAAAATAGTTTAACTCCATTGTGGCTGTGTCAAATTGTCTGAATTTTCACATTATGTTATTCAAATGCTATATAACAAAACGACTATTTGCTTTGGCAATAAAGTTCTTATATGTTGAATAAGAGGCATTCTAATTTGCTAATCATGTTTTAATCACTTTTTGAGTGTCAATCATTCAACCCATGCCATTTTATAATGAGAATAGATAATGCGAAATAGAATAGTCGTTTTTTTCCACATATACTCTTTTTTCAATAGAAATATTACATTTCAGAAAAAAAGTATAAAGCTTTTGACTTAAAGTATTTTTTATTAATACCAAACTTGAGGTTTTTTACCCTCATTATACATCTCCGTCATCCTTCGAGTAAAGTAAAGCTCTCATACCAAACTTTAGATTCTCTGCTTTATGAAAATATATAGTATGAGGGAGTTTCCTTGTCATCGTAGATGAGTAAAATTCCTTTGAAAAAAACTGTGTTGGCAACATGTAACTCCACCTTAAAAGCCATAATAGCAGTATAAACACTGGAAATAAAGTTTGATTCCGAACAGAAAGCCGCCAATTGGACAACAGTTTCATACGCACAACAATTTTGTTCTGTGGATTATGATAAATAGGGCCAAGTTGCAATTTCCATGATGTAGTATGAAATATTGGATAACTTTTTTTGACGCGCACGCGTAACAGTGTGTGTTTTATACCTCACTTATCATTATGATACCCCTGCCTTCGGCAATATTTCTTCCATGAGCGCCATCCCTGAGGCAGTTAACAAATCGTGAATCTTGTCTATGCGTTATATGATATCAATTAAATATTGATAAAATCGAATGATATCGTCAGTAAAAATACATGATAACATGAAATGCCGAAGTTACTATGTAATGCTCAATATTAGCTCAGACAAATAGAAATACAGATCAGCAATGGGTATTGTTCAAGGTGTGAAGCGGTTACGTAACCCTATTATGTACGCCTCGCCTCAGGTAGCTCTCGACTCTCTTTTCCGGAGGGTGCCGACCATGCATCCTTCTGTAGTTTCCGGATTTTCTCCAGTTTTTAAGTGAAAGTATGTTCGGCAAAGTTCGTGTCGTTGTTGTCGTGTGGTGCTAACCGAAATTGGCGTGCTGGCGAACACGGGAAAGTTTTGAGCTTCGAGGAGATGAGTTCACCATTTCAAAACTTCCTCTCACATTTTTATGAATACATAATGAGTGTGTTTAAACCAAATTTAAAAGTCCTTTATAAATACTGTCAGATTTTACTCAATGGTTTACGGTCAGTCATGTCGTCTTTTACAAGTTCGTCATGGGAGAAAGTGTTTATGAAACTGCTTGCGTGTTATGCTTTGATTGGCGTGAAGCAGTGTTTCTTCCCTGAGAGCACACAAAGTAAGCGTAGTTGCTACGCGACAGGCAGCACAAAGCCATCTCGTCGTCCTTTTTGCATAATCTCGTGCAATTATGAACCACCACCGAAGTCTCCAAAAGGCTAACACTTTGATATGAAACTACCATAGTTTAACGAGGCGACCATAAAACAAACGGCGTGCCGCGTTGCTAGTCTGTGTTTCTATTTGTATGTGATATTACCATGACAGCCGTTGAAGCCACTTGCACGCTCCTTTGCAGCTATTCAATTTTCAGTAGTTCACGTGTTATTGTAATAATTGCAAAGACTGCGAATATACCAGCATTTCACAACCGTGCGTTTATCTATATTTTAAAGTATATATACACGATTCGCCACCATTGGATTCTGATTCAAAGAAACAATCAAATAATTGAATACACATTATGTTTTCAAGCGTTTTTGAGGCATTCGAATTTATATCTGCCTAACATACCCTTATTTTGTCGAAGGTTGTGCCAATGACACGTTTTATCACAACGACGAATGTATTGCCTGTAATTGTCAGACTCCGTGTGAGAAGAATACTGGAAACTGCAGTTCCTCATGTGATTATGGATATATTGGTAACACGTGCCAGAATGGTGAATATTTTAATCTGTGCAATTCACAATTACTATATCCGTAAGGCATTTTCATATTCATGCTATCACGAACTGCGCCTTCTCTTTTTGTCACTTTCATTTATCAGATATATCAGATTAAATAATACTTCTTAATTATAATTCTTCTGTACTTAGTAATTCTTTGATTTGTTCTGTCTCAACCTCACGACCTGCCAACTGTCAGTTGCTAATTCACTGTAGATACTACGTAGATCTTTTTTTATGAAGCACCTTTTAATTAACTAATCTGTGGGCACTAAACCGATTACAGAGGCATTCCTACTTTCACATTAGGAGGGGACTGGCATTGCATTGACGACTTGCACCCTCATGAGCCATCCAATAAATTGTATACTTTTTGGTATCATTTACTTTAGATGAATATTAATAAATTAATGAATAAATGAATGAAATTATAATCGGATTGTAAATCAGTTCACAGACGTAAAGTCCAACAGAAACAAAAGCTTGCAATGTATGAATTTGATAGGTACAGATAAGGATGTAGCATGCCATGAAATAAGTCCCGTTCAGTTGATAACGTCTGGTCCTCGTATGCTCCGATGTGCTTCATCAACTTAATCCGCCAAGGGTGTCCACAGTATAGCCTATTAGCAGTTGCTAATGTGCAAGTCGATAACCTATACATAGGAGGTTCGCAAAAATAGTATTTAAATCAACATTCAGAAGATTTTACACTTTGAAATGTGGTATTTATACCACTATAATGATGAGTGTCTATGGGTAGGCCACACTGTTCCATAACGAATTTCATGGGATAATAGCTGATCTTGTAATTTGCAATATACTGTGTACTGTACCACCATATCACAGGGCCGTTGCATCTCTTCAACTTAAAGTATAACAGTTTTACGACAAACATATGAATATTATAATTTTCGTGGTCACGTATTTAATGTTGACACGCTATAGAATTAATACGGAATTCATTTTTTTCACGCATAACTTACGGAAAGACCAATTCAAAATAAATTCAATCTGAAATGGGTTTTGGTGTTAAGTCATCGTATGGAGTATAACATATTACGAAACAATGTAACATCTAGTAGATGCGTAATGTAATTTTTCGGATTGCTGGGTCATTTTGAATAATTAAACTAAATAATCATGCTGTTCTGGGAACTTGGAAGGCGTATTAAGTAAAGTATTTAATTGTAAGGTTAAGTTTGCCAAAAAGATATTCTAAGTTTCAAGATGCAGAAATTGGAATAGACATTATGGCTAAAAAAATTATGAAACTTTCACCATAACTGTATCTTACAGACATTACTCGAACTGTGAGTCTGCAACAAGGAGAGAAAGTCAACTCTGGTCAGCCAACTACCTTTACGTGCACTGTTACTGCAAATGACGAAGATATGGAAGTGACTTTGATAACGTTAACGAATTCGTATAATGGTTCGATTACAAGCGGGGACCACGCTGACTATACATTTACAAACATTTTCGAAGAGGTAGTTGTTACAGATGATGAAAGTGTAACTTGCAAACTGATGCCTTCTTCTGTCGAAGGAAGTATTATAGTCGATGCATATGGTAATTTGCTAAATTATTTACTGACATCACATTATACCCCAAAACATCCATGTTAATGAAATACTGCATTATTTGCTATTTTAAAGTCATTGTGCGCCAAACACTCTACGAAAACGATTTGCATGCCCACGGGTCTCTGTCTCTCTCTCTGTGTCTCTCTCTCTGTGTCTCTCTCTGTCTCTCTGTCTCTCTGTCTCTCTCTCTCTCTGTCTCTCTCTCTCTCTCTCTCTCTCTCTCTCTCTCTTATTCAGGGTGTAAAAAGGAACACATTGATTATATATATATATATATATATATATATATATATATATATATATATATATATATATATATATATATATATATGTGTGTATATATATATATATAGACGTGAACTATGTGATAAAAGAAATATAATTTTCGTTAAGGTGTAGACTTACTATGTGTCATAACTTTCGCCAATAGAACGAGTTCAACTAAGCAAAATATTCAGCCGGTTTTTAACCACGTCGATGCCACTTCAAATTTAAGACAAAATATTAAATTCTCAACGCGCATCTTTGAATGATCGCGTATCATTTGTTTTTACTTTTTCAATCATACTTGAGTTCTTTTCTAGTTCAGCCAGTTCTGACTCACGAGCCATGGGTTACTAACACTGAAATAACAGAAATGTCAGTGAACTGGTATGCATGGGACGAGCAAGTAGATTGTGGAGATGGTCCAATAGACAAGTATGAAGTCTGGTACAAAATGGCCGGCAACGACAGTTTTATTCTAGCCGGTACACCAAACAACACAACTAGCTACACAGTGGAAGAATTGTCTCCGTTCAGCAACTATTCCTTTGCAGTGAAAACACACAGACCCGGTGTCGGCGGTGGAGGAGATCTTGGTCCAAGCGTAGTAGGACAGACGCTGCCCGCATGTTAGTATCTGTGATATCACTCACGAGTATTTGAAAATACTAGGGATGTACGCGGTGGGCGAACACGTGTATAAGATGTCACGTCTGCCTCTTTTCCTATATCATGAAATGATCCTTTAGTCTAGTGTATGCTATTCCATGTAAACATCAATCTCAACGATAGGTTGAAATATTTCCCCTTCTTTATCCTCGTCGGTGAAGACCATTTAGTATATTTTTAAACATGCACTCCTAAAATTGTAACGAAACTGGTTTTTCTGAAAGAAGTAATATTTGGTTCGCCTGTTGTGAAAAAGACGGACAAATTAATATATCTGTGTCGACCCATTATAGTATGGAAGCAAAAAGAGCTATCTTGTTGCGGGACAGATTAAACAAACATTATGATTTCCACTATAAGCATGATGAGGAATGTAGGGAAAAGTTGATAGTTCCGAGGATTACAGGCATAATTTAGTGAATTAATCTCATTATGAGTTACCATAACCGTCCCCACCCCAAAAATCACAGGTAGATTATAAATTTTATCTCGCATTGATAAGATTACAGTGGTGGAATTTCCCAATTTCTGGTTGATGAATTAGCAAACAAGAGCCAGGGGATAAGGAAACCGTTATCAGTGCACCAAATTATTCCGGGTCTTTTATAGTTCACTGTCTCCAAATGCCGGTACCTTGCATTTTCCAACTGAGGACTTGCTGTGTATTTTCGGGTTTTCACCATGTATTACACTTCACGGTCTCCCATTGGGAAATTGCCAACGAGAGGTCGTCGGGATACATATGTACGAAGTATAGCTCTTTGTCTTCAGAGATCAAACCCATATATTTGTTACATTTAAAAGTTACACATCGTCCGAGACAAGGTTATAGCTGGTGACAGCACGTTTCTATGTCTAATTTGTGTAACTGATTCATAGAAAGCATGTCTCAAGTAATATTTATGACTAGCACGTCAAAAGACCATCACATGAAATTATCACTATCCTGATATAACTCAAACACATTTTTGTTTTCTTTAACTATCTCAATTAACACAATATTATACTGTTTTTCACTCCGTTCTTTCCGAAATAACTTAAGATTAACCCAATTGTGTTTCAATTATCAATATCGATAAACTCTTGTGTACGAATGCGAAGGACATTGAAAAGACCGGAAGGAATGAGTTACATCCTTAACATATTTTATACACTTCCTTCTATATCTTTAAAGGTTGTGTTGATGGGATGTTTTGTCAAACTGACGAATGTTTTGACTGTAATTGTTATACTTCCTGTGACAAGAACACTGGAAATTGTGACAGTGTATGTGATTATGGGTACATCGGTAACAACTGTCAGGATAGTGAGTATACTCCAACAACCTTTGAAAATTATATCGAAAACACCTTTTAAGCAAAACAAACATAACCATGTGATCATTGTTTGTGTCACATCACTAATTTTATTTCAGTGCACATTTGTGACGGAAAGAACGAGCGATCGCCACATTGAAGCAGGGAACCGGTTTTTCTGTGAGTTCCGGCAAAGACAATAACAGTAATGTCGATGGCTTTAGTCCAGCTAGCTAGAAAGCAGA
>LD374206.1:14018-33001 GCA_001465055.1 Ptychodera flava | reverse complement strand
AATGAATAAAATGGGTGTAAAATTCTTACTTAATCCCAGTTGTCCACGTTTACTTTACTACTTATTTCATATTGTGAATTCGCAGGGATGCTGTGGTGTATCAAACACGCTTGTGTCATGAATCACGCTTGTGCCAAGCGTCATCGCCACAGAACTACTGTGAATCACTCCATAGATGTTTCTCAGACGAGAGGGCAAACGTTGCTTAGTCCGCGGATGATTCATGAGAAAAATGTGTTTATATTATCGAGGTAGACAATGGGTTGTGAACCGATTGGTGTCAAAGTTAACTACCAAAACGTCTATTGCCTGGATTGCAGCAGTTCGGCGGTGACGAACTCTTCACCCGCGAGCGCGATCTATACGCCACAGCACTGCTGAAAATTGTGTTGCATTTCCAACATGTATTTAGGAGCAGCGATCATAACTACTTCCAAATGTCGATATGACTTCAAATGCGTCATTTTAAAGATAAGTCATGATTTATATAGACACTAGCCCTCCCCAATGTTAATTCTGTGCTCATCCCTGATTTTGTATAATATTTGTTTTCCAACTTTAGGTATTAAATCGCAGCCCATATTGCATCAAAACTGCCCCTGTGACTACAAAAGCGTCCATCATGCGGTAGGTGTTGTTAGACTTCAGTCATGACAACTTTTCCCCACACAGACTTAGACCGGGTGGCTGAGACCAATCTCTATTGAAATTGGTCTTAGCCACCCCGTCTATTAAAATTCATGAGTTTACTTTTCTTGTTTACGTACATACCTATATCAGATGGAAATCTGAGGATTTGCGATTACATCAGGTTGACAACCCCCCACACAAGAGCAATGAATGTAAAAAGTGTGAAAGAGGCTCCCACCTAACTATCAAAAATGTTTTTGTGTCGAGTTTGTGTTTGATTCGTTTCGAAAATGTGTTCCTACATTCTTATCCGATTGTTTGTGTTAACAAAAATGTTTGTTTCGCCTCGGATATTTGAAGGGAAGTTTGGGTCAGTGTGTACGGTAATGATTTGTTTGTGTGGGGAAAGCTTATGGCGAGACGCAGTCGGACCTATTGTGTTACAAAAGTTGATAGAGTGGCCCTTTGACGCTTGCGTTTCGAAACCCGAGAGTGGTTTCTCATCAGTCGCAGTGTAGATTCTTTCCTTAGTTTGTGTTTGTGAAAAATTATTTTAATGCATTTTAGTGGTCTTGCTCTTCGAGTAGCGAGGCAAGTATATTAATGTTTGGGTCTCGTTGTGAGTTCTCGTTGGTGGTTCAGTTTGTTTGTTCTATGTTTCTTTACTTCAGTTAATTTTGTTTTGAATAGTGTGTCTTTTAGAATTTTGCCGAGGTTTGTGAATTTTTAGGCAATAAGTACCACTGTGGGGTACGACTTCTATGTCTTCTTGATCAAGATACTTACAAGTATCATGATCGATGTGTTTGTTCTCGTACATTTTGTTTAATAGTTCGTGTACTTTGTTTACTGTTTGTTCTGTGTCGTCACTGGCTAGTTGTGTGTAATACTTAGTGTTGCGTAATTGCCTTTCGCATTCGTGTAAGTAATCTTTTGTGTTGACGAAGACAAAACCCGACCCTTGTCAAAGGTTTTTTAGGGTAATTTGTCTACTGTTTGCAAGCTGGTTTATCGCGATTCTTGAAAGGGTATCTCTAGAAGTGCGAGTTTAGCAGCTTCAGATAGCTTTCAGGTTTTTGTAATTTTTGCTGTTCGTAGAGTCTAATTTGACTTTTCTTTGAATTGGTGTTGTTGCGATTGTTCGTGTCTCATGATGTCTCCGGTGTTTGGCTTAATTGCTAATGAAACTTTTAATGTTAATTGTTTTCCAAGTCAACTATCCAAGCATTTTAAGAGGGGTGATCAAAAAGGCCAGAACAGCCAATTTTGACCAACCGGGTTCAAGAACCCGGGAAAGGTGTTTAAAGTGTGCAATAGATGTGTTTACGACATAAAAATTACGAACAGTAGGATTAAGATAGGTATGAATAATCCAAAGTGCCCAGTTTCTGTGTGGGGAAAAATTGGAATGTTTAACCCTCTATCTTACCGGGCATTTAGGATGGGTATCACTTTGAGGTCAGGGACCACTTTGAGGTCTTAACAGACGTATTATGGCCGTATATTTTTTCTCTGGTGACTCTAAATAACTCTATACTCTTCATTTCTATTTGATGTTTAATTTTTTTGCATTCCCCCATTACATTTTAATTTCGCGATACTCTCCGCTAATTTTACCTTTATATATTGACCAGAAAAAAATGCAGATGATCGTTAATTAATAACATTGTTTTCTTTTATTCTAACGTTAACTATGACAAATATATAAGCTAAAGATTGTTGGACAAGAAGACGCAATGCCGCAATCAACGCACTATAAACACAAACAACTAACATCACCGTAACACTTACGTTATTTTTCTGCATAGAATTGTCACAGTAATGAATAAGGCTTAATAGATTGAGTAAATATTTGAAATAACGAGTTTCTCAGTTTAATAAGTTGAATTTTAACGAGTGGGGCAAATCAGTGTTATTGTGCTAAGCTTTTAAGGCGTATATTCCACTAACGACGACATCAACCCAAATAGTCATTCTTTGTTTGACATCTGGGTAGAAAGAAATCCGATTACTATACTTTTGTCCAAAAGGAAATTTCTAGTGCTTTGGATAAATCGGAAAATCGCAAGCAGTATTAGGTTGGTGGTGTTAAAATTTGATAAAAACATATTTGTTTTGGTGGCGACATTTTGAAACCAACGCCGAGCGTTCGTTTAACAGCGTAGATTTGTCAGCATTGCTAATGTGTAGTTTTCTTGATATACAAAGATTACACCGCTTGCTTATGTTAGAGTAACGTGATGCTTTGTTAATAAGTAACCACGAATTGTCAAAAAACCTGCTTCTTTTGTTTCAAGGACAAGCTTAAGGTCGTAGCATTAAATCTGAATGACGGCAAGTTCTATCAGTAACGTAAACCAATTAACCAAACAATGTATGTCCATAAACAGTCTAATCACCCGCCAACTATAACTAAACATATACCTGTCGCAATTGAGCAAACTCATCTTAACAATATCCAGTTATAAAGGCGCCTTTCATAAAAAAGGCCTCTACGACACAGCGATAAAGTCAAGCGGGTACACAGATCAAATAGAATATATCAAGACCAACCAGTCAGCGAGGAGACGCAATAACAGGAAACGCAACATCACGTGGTTCAACCTCCCCTGCCCCCATTTCAGCATGAACGTGGAAACTAGTATCGGCAAGAAATTCCTTCAACTTGTTGAAAAACACTTTTTGAGACCTTCAATAGAAACACAATTAAAGTGAGTTACAGTTGTATGGAGAATATTGCTAGTACAATCAAAAAGTATTATTAGAGAGTAATAACCGAAGACCAAAGTTAAGAACGACCAGCTGATTGTAATTGCCGGGAAACGTCTACATGCCTCTTGAAAGTAATCATCAAGTCATAGTTGTGCTTTACAATGCCAAGGTATCAACGGGGACAACACGGAAAAGGCTAACATCGGACTCACTGATAACGCCTTTTAGACGCGCTTCGCCAATCACATGCAATCGTTAAGTAACAAAAGGTATCGGCACTACATTGAGTTATCCTAGTACATCTGGTCCTTGAAACAAAAGAACCATATCTTTGACATTTCGTGGTCAATTATTGACGAAGCATCAAGTTATTCTAAAATAAACAAATGATGTAATCTTTGTATATCAGAAAAACGACATATTATCAATGTTGACAAATCTACGCTGTTAATCAACGCTCGGAGTTTGTTTCAAAATGTCGCCATCAAACAAATATTATTTATCAAATTTTAACACCTCCTAAAATAGAATGGTACGTCCCTAATATATATATATATATATATATATATATATATATATATATATATATATATATATATATATATATAGATAGATAGATAGATAGATAGATAGATAGATAGATAGATAGATAGATAGATAGAACCAGTTACTTGATGTTTTACTGACATCTTAGTTTTGGCTTGTAAAATGCATTTTCACTCACTAAAGCATGTTGACAGGCCTTTGCTAACTTAGCCTGAGAGTGTGTAGTATATGAGTATAAAATTTCATGCTATTAATCGACATTTTGTTTTGTCAAGCCTATAAAGTGACAATTGTCAACAATAATATTTCATACCGTGACAATATCTTGTCCCAGTAAGACTAACACTTGAATTCAGCACAAGCAAGGACAATACAGAAGATTCTTATTTATTGTAGAAAAAAAATGAAAATATTATCAAAGATCTAAGTTATTGTCACTTAAACAACTTGTTTTGCCAAGGAAAGGTCCTTGAGATCTTAACATATATCATGTGTGGACTAACTTACCTCGCAAGCTTTGCCGCTGTCCTTCTTTTCCACAGTTTTTATCCTTGTCACTTTCATGTCCCTTTTTCGACAAGTTTGCTGCTCAAGAATCGAAGTTTGGAAAACATCAAGAGAATAAAAAAGTTAAATGAAAGATCATTGAAATGAGTTCTTGGAGGTCATTGTTTAGGTATTAAGTTCGCGGTAAAAAGGAATACAGCGAATGATAAGACCGACGAAACCTAGGCCAATGCTACGCTAAAGTACACTTCAGTATTACCTAAGGGAAGTGTTTGTTTTTTCTTCAGGAGTAACGTCGCCCTCAAACAAGCTTTGATTATATCATGAGTACAATAGACCTGGTGTTCTGTGCATAATTCTTCGCGTAAAAGACCACATGTATTTGAAATCTAAATTATGAACATTAACCAAAATATGTCCTCTGACTTCACACATGTTACATGTGCGTGACATCAATGCCTCACAAACTTACCGACTGAAGTGCCTTGATTTCTCTGGAATTCTTCTACCATTTGTTTCAACGGTTGTTTATCCATTTCTTGAAACAAATCTTCAAGCAGTTTTAAATTATTGACATTTATACAACCCTTATCATTTAAGTGATGGAAGACATCATGCGCATTATTAAGCATATCAATATCTCGCCAAAATACCTGATTTCCTCGGAGTAGGTTTTTCATGTCATCCACATCGTTCCGTCTCAAACTTTTTGCAAGCTTTCCAAACAAGATGTTCAGTGGACTAATGGTATGTGCCTGTTTAGCTTCTCCCATGATGAAGAGCTACCAAGATATACTTATACTATTTAAAATTTCACTGAAGAGTTAACGTTATTTTGCAGTGTTCCAGAACATCAATGCTATCTCATTGACAAAAAATTTCCATGCAGTTGATAGGCTCAGTAACGATGCTTCTGAAAAAGAGTTACCTCACCAAAGAATAGGAAAGTAGGACCTGAAAATAAACACACGTAAATGTAAAGTTCAATGTATACTGTAGAATAATACTGTTCATTACAACTTCAACGATGCTAACTAGCCATGTATGCAACCCCGAAATTTCGTTGTTAGTTAATATGCTAAGCCGGTCGGAAGGTGTGAATCACGTACACATCGATAATACCAAAATCAAACGACTCGAACAGCATTTGCATGCAAGGCAGTGTGTGGAAACCGCGACTATTTCTCCTGTAAAGTTTGATTGAATCATATTTTCGTCACAGTCCCTCTACAAGGGACTATGGTTTCGTGGTATTTTCGAATTCTGATACCATATAGCAATTGCGATGCAACATCGGTACAAAAGAACTGAAAAGACGCTTCATTGTACCATTGTACCTACCTCCATGATTGTACTAACACCTAGCACAAAAGCTGAAAATGGTCGAACGACGTAAGCACGGTCACTCCACAAAAGCGAGTGGAATGACCGTGGCGTGCATACTTCGCTCGACTTCTATAGCTTGTAGACTTGACTGCTACTAAAGTTGATATTTTTCAAGTATAACTCCTACTTTCTTTCGGTCCGTACTTATAACGACATAGCGGCATCTGTATACCTTACCTCATCCTACCTCACAAGAAAAAACAGAGACATTGTCTATGTATTCGACTCGAGCGCATTGCATCCTGATGTAGCCTCGCCAGTCACAATCGTTTTATCAAACGTTTTGAATCAGACAAGGACTTCCGCCAGAAGAAACTCGTAATGAAAATTTGTACCATTCTTGAGGTTGTTAATTCAGCAAACAACACAGTTGATAATCGTGATTGTCTCACAGTCTTCAAACACTCCAAGAAGAACATATACATCAAGCAGTGGAGAACGAATTCAAATTTTAAATAACCCAAGTGTAGGTAAAGCTATTAAAATACAAAATTGTGAGTCCCTTGATGACGCCGATTTGTTTATGCCGTTGATAATGACAGGGCCGCGGGCCTCGAAAGGAATGATATAAAGTTTCAGTCGTAGATAAAGGTTTTCGGTTCGGACTTTGATTTACTCTAATTTGTGGTGATTCGGACTCAGTATGTGCTGCATCAAAGGGTGTAAAGTGTAAGATGAACGCTCATGACTACGGTATTTACGAGCTGATCATTAAACCATGGTGACTTCACCAAAATTTTGAATCCTATCTGCGGACGGCAGTGGATCACGTGGTCCATGCTGCTTATCTCTCGCCAAATGCCCTTGGCGAAAGTTTAGATCATGTTTTGTCTATATAATGCATCAAAACATTGCAACATTTGTTGAAACAACATTTGATGGACATTCATGATGGATTCATGGAGCATGAACAGGTGTCGAAATTATTCCCCTGGTAGTGAATCGCATGCTTTTTACAGAACTCGCTTTTACGTTCGCCTTTTCTATTCAAATTAGATAAACATAATTATTCGTCTCTTTTTACATCTACATATATCTTCTGTGTCTTATCTTCATAAATAGTCGCTGTCACAAAGAAAATCTTTCTAACCACCCACATGGTTTATATATTTAGCTATTTGTCTGTCTGTTTTCTTTTTTATTTATGCTAATGGAAAATACTGGTCGAGAAGTTTTATAGCTTGTTCTTTTGTGAAAAAGCACTTCGAATGACAATCACTTGAAGAAACTGGATTGCGAAATGAATTGCCCGGTCAACGTCCGTTGTCGGACAAAGACGATCTCGTTTGTGTGAAACAGAGGACAAGGAGACATTTCACTTTTATATGATATCCGATATTTACGGCTACTAGACTATACAATATCGTAATTAGATTGGCTTAGCCAGATCTATAAAGGGCTGAAATCTCCGATATATACCGGATATTTACGCGCCATTTCACTGAATCTAGTAACGTCTAGTATCGAAGCTAGAGTCAGTCCTTGGAAGTCGGGTTTGACCAGAACTGTGAGGCGGTGAAATCTCCGATATATATTCGGATATTTACGCGCCATTTTACTGAATCTAGTATCCTCTAGTATCGAAGCTAGAGTCAGTCCTTGAAAGTCGGGTTTGACCAGAACTGTAAAGTGGTGAAATTTCCGATATATATCGGATATTTACGCGCGATTTGACTGAATCTAGTATCGTCTAGTATCGATATTAGAGTCCCGAAATCGCCGATAAATATAGGGTACATATCAGAGATTTCACAGATCCGGCGTGCCGAGGCAAGAGGCAGGTCATTCTAGTATCGTCTAGTATCGATATTAGAGTCCCAAAAATGCCGAAAAATATCGGGTAAATATCGGAGATTTCACAGATCCAGCGTGCCGAAGCACAGGGCAAGTAATTCTAGTATCTACTAGTATCGATATTAGAGTCCCCAAATCGCCGAAAAATATCGGGTATTCTAAATATCGTCGATTTTGCAGACGCGGCTTCCCATGGAACAACCCAGGTTCATTATAGTACCGTCTAGTATCGATACTTGTCCCGAAATCGTCAAACGTCGATACTAGATAGTAAATATCCGATATTTACAAATTGTGCAAAGTCGCGCCTTCATGGTGAAACACTGCCGCTCTAAAGATACCCAACATTTTATTCAGATCAGAAGGCTTACATGACCCACTGGGGTTAATCTCCGCTCCCGCTAAGCAATAGCATTTCGTTGTCGTGTACACATGGTAAAAATAATCGATCTTTATTTCTAAGTTTCTCGAAAGAAGTTCCGCATTGTAATAAAGTGAAAATTTGATCTTGATACACTAAAGTAATATCAAGAGATTGTTCAGAAGGCGGGTAATGATTCAGGTGATCATAGCCTGGTAGTTGCAGAAAATTATCTCGTTACATCCACTCTCTCCCTTGGAAATTTGTAAAAAATGAAATAATCTGCCTCGTAGTTGTTTTCGGGGCAAGGATATGGTTAACAGTAGGACGCTCGTTAGCATTATTGCTTGTCAACAAGTAGAGGGTATGCAGGATCAAAATGTCAAAAAATAAAATCTTCCGGGGATGTTACTTTACTCACAGTCCCTCTATCCACTTAGTATCGAAGCTAGACTGTGCTTTACTAAATTGCAAGTTATTGATGCTATGCTCGGACAGTCTATGGCTCGGAGAAGTATTTTAGCATTCACAGAATGCGTTCGACACTCTTTAGCAACAGTAAAATTGCGCACATGCACACGTCACTGATATGATAACCTATTTACCTAATGTTTTACGGCTGAGAATTAGCCTTCACGATAAGTGCAGGTATAACGTGATTTCAAAAAAATGGAAAAAAGTCCATGGAAATTTGCGGTGTAAATTTTCTTCTGTAAAACTGTTTGATGCAGATCATCGCTGGTGGAGTCAGCGAAAAATAAAGTCATAGTCTTACACCATAGAGCTAGAAACGTATCTGGCTCCATGCTTACACCGATACGTTGTACCGCTGTATAAACCACTGATGATTTATACACGTCTAGGTACACATAATCAGGTGCCAATGTACTCTTGCATTGCACGGCCAAAACCGGTATCGATTTATTAACGCGTGACAGTCCCTCCTTCAAGCAAGAGACGTCGTTTTCTAGCTCCATGGGTCAACCCATGGAGGTAAGGGTCAGCCACAGTCCGTATCATGTTGAGGACTTGAGGGTGAGCATATCATGGTCCCCATTGCAATAATACTGGCCAGAAAACACATCGTCAATAATCCCTTCATTAACTAATACTGTGAGCAAACTAACTTCATTTACACTTCGCCTCGAAATGCATACAGGTGGCGCTTTTCGCATCTGATTAACAGGCGTTAATAGGTTTCAATTTAGCATCGGGGAAGTTGTAATGTTGACCACCTTAATTCGACCAAAGGAATATGTTAGACTTAGATCATTGGACCTATAACGACACAATCATCTTGTTTACTTACTTATTAATTTCTTTGTTAGTTCGACTTACCTAATTTTCTGATCAAAGGTCAAATAATTTCTCCCTCTCTGGTGCAGGAATGCATATAATTGAGTAGCCAAATGTCTCTTCAGCTACTAGTGTCAGCTAGGTGATTATTAACCAAATATCAACTTCTTTTTATATCGCCATAAATGAACGTACCTGTTAGTTTACTGCGCAGATTTCCATATACTTTAGATAGCTGACGTCCACTGACTGAACTACGCAGGACTATGGACTTTCAATAGAATAGAGATTAAACCAATGAGCCCCAATCACCTGGCTGTCGCCGTCAACAACCTGAATTTTCAATCAGAACGACACATTTGAAGTAATTGATGACCCTTTGTCATACGAATCGAAGAATTGATATGAAATATTAAAGTCCACGGCACTGAAATAACATGGGAGACGCAATGAGCGCCACTATCTCGATGACGAACCACAAGATAACGACGCAAGTACCCCCCTGGGTATATCCTCTGTCTCAAGGACAATTTCCGAAGTAACCACTGAAATTTTTATCAGTTACTTTGCCCTTGTAATCAAGGCATATATTTTTTAGTATTTCTCCGATAAAAATGAGAACATGCCATTTTTGTCGTCGGAAAACGTTCCGGTACGGTACGGGATGTTGATTTGTCCCAGCATTAACCCGATTACCTCGACATATGACCCAACAAAGTCATGTGAGCATCGCACTATTGTGATAAACTTAAAGCTGCAGGGCTTCTCGGCGCTGTGGCGACTTGATGGTAGTGTCCGGTGATGTCCCCCTGCCAAGCACTAACTGCGAGATTAAAGGTCAACAATGCTTGTCATAGTATCGATGCTGAGATAAGTTTAATTTGGCTTGATGCAATGTGTAGCGTTGCCTAAATTGTAAATGGCAGATTTAAAGCAGAAATGCTACGGCCAAAACATTACCATGTATGTTCCGGTTATACCTAAGATTTAAACTTATTGCTTTGAAAAGCACTAGCCCCAGTCTCTTTTGGTTCTATTACAGGCCATAGCCGTAGTAAACTGAGTAACAATAATGATCAACGACCTCAAAAACAATGTTTTACTACTGAAGCCATTAACGTGAATTTGCAAAAACATTATCATATAAATATTCACAATTAAACAACTGATAATGTGTAGTCAACTCCACATTTATTCTGACATAACCAGAGTGAACACATGGGAATTATACGACGAAAAGAGCTTTCTTTGTGAAATGACTTAATATTATTGTCACCTCAGTGTCATAATATATTGCATTTACAACCAAAAGTTTTTGAAAAAAGAAATTTATCGCAGTTATGCATTATACGATGACACTCCCCCTGGCTCGACTAATATATCGGTCAAAAAACAACATTATATTACCATGCTCTGCCCGTTGCATTTTGATTGGTCGATCTTAACCACGTGACTGACCACAAATACATTGTTATGGTTTGTTTACATGCCCGTGAATATGAATAATAACATTAACAACTCAAAGTATCCTAACTTTACAGCTCAAACGTAAATCATAATCAATCACAAAATAAAATGGAGCAAATGTAGGTCAAGTTCAGATACTTTTTTTCTGAAAGCATCTCCGGATTTGCCAATTTTTTACTGTGCGCATGACAGTGCGTCGCGTATTGATAAGTTTCCGGTGCCCAGTTGTCGTTCGTTCCTGAAAGTTTCGGAAATGTTAACAGTTTTCTTGGATTCGCTGATAATATAATGGAAATAACAGACTCCGCTCTGACCATTAACGTTTATTTGTGGGCGCAGGCTCGAGGAAAGCCAAATTAACGGACTCGGCAAGCCTCGCCCGTTAATGTTGGGCTTTCCTCTCGCCCTTGCCCACAAATAAACGTTAATGGTTAGCGCGTCGCCCGTTATTTCTATAATAGCTACTGCAACCTGGTAATAAACAGCGTGCTGATATAATTCTTTGTAATTATGTCATCATCAAAACTTGCCACGATGCCATAAACAGTCTTAATGCCGATGTTCGTCTTGCGTCGACAATTTTTATTGGTCTTTACTCTCTAAACTACATATATTTTTATACTTAACCGTTAATGATCAGATAAAATGGCGACGGACCGATGATCTTGAAGAAAAATTCATTGATGTTACAACGTTATCTTAAATCTGAATATCAGCATACTGCAGATGTGAGTTTGACCAGTGGACCATGCAACCATTCTGGAAAACAATGCTTGTAGGGTTGAAAGTTGAGAGTTTTTCGTCCATGAAATGTTCTATGCCATATTAGCTTGGTTATAGCAAGTCTTCGAGCAGAGAAATGAGGCCATGAAAGGTAATACTTCACGGCACTTATATGTCTCATTGCACTGAACGTTGGTAAGGAATAAGGAACATACATAGGCAAATAAATAGCTCAGTGGATGAAATTCGAAATAATCCAACAGTTTATGTTTTTTAACGACCCTGAAAAAAACTAATGTTGTGTGTGGTTGTTCACTGATGCTATGTTTACCCTATTTAACTTTTTAATTAAAATAACACAACCTTAATAAATGCAAAATTTCCAGAAGTGATCTTCCATTGAGTATATTAACTGCTTTGATTAAATGACAGCATGACAGCCATAATTTTGTTTCTTGTTTCAAATGTTAATATCAACCTCTGCATGGGGTCTCAATATTTCTTTCATTTTGCATTTTGGGGACAACTTTAGGGGACAAATTACTAGAGTTTGATTATTACACATTGAAGACTACTGTCCAAACTTCAGTTTACTTTTTTGTATTAATGCAATTAGTAATTCTTTTCTTAAATTCGTATTGTTATTATCATTGGTATATGTCATTTGAAGTGCAAAAAAACCCACATTTGAATGGAGCATATGTTGATCCTTTTGTCGGTATCTCATTGCAAAGCCGAACTCGTCAGATTTTGAGTTGAAAATGTCAGTAGGATGTACTGAGGGCTACCTGTCATTGATATGGTGGTCCATGTATCAGACTGCCTTGTAGGGAGCATGCTCGATTGAAATAACGAAATTGGTCTGCATCTCGGACTTATTGCGGGAACAAGATGCTTGGATAAGTTACGACTGCACGGCAGATTTTCGTAAAGTTTCGATCAGATAGGTAAAACATTGCCAAGGGTTTCCATATGGTGGTCATGCCTATTGCACATCATGGAACACCCTTACAACGATTACTTATTACTCAGGTGAGCTTACTGATGTAAATTTGTTTAATGTTTAATTGGGCTGTTTGTTAGTATCTTCGAACGACTAATGCAGTGTCAAAATTAAGATTATGTCAGTTGTGTAAACGGAACACCTCCTAGGTCAGATATTACAAAAGTGCTTTTCAGAACACCGTAGAGCCGTACAGTATAGAATAGTTCAGCACACAACGGTACAGTACAATAAAGTACAGTGCAGTATAGCACAGCACAGCACAGCTCAGAACAGCACAGCACATCAAATAACATTACATTACGTTGCATTACAGTGCAGTACAGTACAGTGTAGTACAGTACAGTAGAGTACAGAACAGTACAATACAGTTCAGTACAGTACAGTACAGCACAGTATGGTACAGTACAGTAGGGTATAGTACGGTACAGTATGATACAGTACAGTGCAGTACAGTACAGTACAGTACAGTACAGTGCAGTGCTTTAATTACACAATACTACGTGAAGTTTCATCAGGAAACCAGAACGTGCTCTCAGCAATCATTATATCAAGCCATAATAGTAACACAAAAATATTATAAATAAGTCATGCTATAATGGTAATGTCCTCAGCCTTTTTGCTTCGACCAGTTCCTTACCTTGATATCAGTAGTGTTGTATAATGTTTTCATGTCTTTGAAATAACCTTGCCAATTATTATATGATTAAATTTGAACTTATTTGACCTTTGTGCGTTTCAGTCCAGGAAGATGATGGAACAAAAGCGAAAGGTGGTAAACGTAATTCCGACGCAGCCTACCCGAAACGTTCTTGCCTTATGAAAGATACGAGCTCGAAGTCAGGAACGGCAGGGTTTACAACCACAGAAACGTGAAATTTACAGACATCACTGTATCAGATGATATTGATCAAGGTAGAATGCAGCTCACCTACACACGTATGTATAGATGTATGTAGATATAGCTGTTTAAGTTGTTAGTATGCATTGATCTGTGTGCATGCATTCATGTCTGTATGTTTGATTGCTTGTGTTGTGTTTGCTTGCTTGTTGTCCCTTCGTTTTTATGTTGTTGTTGACTGTGAGTACGGTCAAAGGGCGGCTGTCATTGGAACCTTAACCCTTACAGTCTCTTAATGAATGTTTTTGGTAACTCACTGGATGTGTCTTTCACGATGACAGACTACAGTGTGCAGTGTATACCGCGTGTTGTCATAAGAACAGAGGTTTGATATGCAATTTACCTTGTATATTCTAATCATAGCTTAATTTCTCACCTGAAAAAGCAAAACCCGTGAGTAGTTACTAGACTTTTTTCAAGTTTGAGTTTCCGGCAGCAACGGCCTGTTTATTATTGCCACTGTTCGAGTTTGGCAGTCTCTTACGCTTAATCGACATGTTGAATAGTTGCAGCTTAATAATTAAGCTGAGCTTTATAAGTTACTTTTAGATAACTAAACAAATTTGTGAGAGTTGCATTGGATTGGGGTGAATCCACATTTAACTGCATTTTCCAGTGTTGCAAATTCTGATATCTGGCGGGCTAATGCAAATTTAACAGCGTTTGGCGACACATGTCCCAAGATCCTGGTTGCCACATCGAATCTTACAAGGAAAAGACATGGGTCAGACATTAACGATGGATTTCATCATATTATCAATGGAGTGGAAGAATGCTGTCGGCTTTGTAATGAAAGTGATCGATGTTTGTCTTAAGACTTTGATATCAGGTGTAAGGACTGCTGGTTGAAGGACGGCATGCTCTGGCCAACGTAATTCACCGGACGGGCTCTCAGGCAAGGTATAAAATGATATATTTGTTATTACTTCAATACCTTAAATGAGTCACTGATCAACGTTGTCAGTTGAACGTCATTTCCTTGCAGTCTAATGATTTCTTTATTCGCATTTTGGTATGAAATCGTAGAACTTTGTAACATCCTCACTGCTGATCTTTAGTACAATTATTTTTGACAAATGCATCCATTTTTATCATGTTGTTAATTCCTAATGCGTTTATCTTGCAAAACAAAGCCAAACTTCCAGACTATTTTTCACTGGCTAAGAGGGTTGAAAGAAAGCATGGGAATACATTTACGAGCAGTGAGAAAATTGTCATTGATAGGATTGGCATCAATAACATTCAGCCGAGTCTACACCAATGTTTCCGCTAAGGGAGCCTTCAGTAATTACAGGGGGTGGGCCGGAGGAATTTCGCGAACACCTGTACCGTAAAATGTGACCCTCCTCCCAATCTTCCTGTCTAAAATGTGAACCCCCCTTGTTCGACATTCCCCACCCCACCACTGACGTATTCTCCCCGGGAATAACTAAAACAGTATCAGCTAATTTACATAACAATTTGTTCAATTGTTATGTTAGGGACAAATTACAGAGGGGAGGGCTGGTGTTTTTGGAGGGACAGTCGCAATTTATCACGCAATAATTTTTGAAGAGATATGGTATTACATACATTTTAGGGAGGGTCACCATATTTTGTGCAACTATAAGAAGGCAAGATGTAGCTGATTTAGTGCTTTATCCAAAAATATCAAATCATAATACATGGGAGTCTATCAGGCAAATTATTGACAATTTACCCCCAAAAACATGCTATATCTGTATTTTATATATGTTTGATAATGTGTTTGCTTGAAAAGGGAAGTAAAATGAACATTTGTGTACAAGAAATTGATTCTGTATTTCATCTAAAAAGTAGGTTCACTATCCATAGTGTTTATGATGAAATTATGAATAGTTTTTTTCCAATACAAAAATAGGTAGATCTTTGCATTTGTGTACTCTTGATTATTGATATTAATTTTCTTTATTAGACTAGAGCGGTTAAAAGTCTATGGTTGTGTAAGAAATTTGATTTTGGAATTTCACCAAATGTCATTCAATACACTATGCATTGGGGTCTATGCTCCGTTTTAAAAGTCTATGCTATGATGAAACTATGAATAATTTTTTTTCAGTACAAAATTAGGTAAATCTGTGCATTTATGCATGCTTGAATATTTAGATTATTGTTCTTGATTTGACTAAAGTGGTTACAAGTCTATGGTTGTGCAAGAAATATAATTTCGGAATTTCACCAAAATGTCCAAACACTATGCATTGGGGTCTATGATGAAACTGTGAATAATTTTATTTTAGTACAAAATTAGATAAATCTCTGCATTTATGTATGCTTGATTATTCACATTATTGTTCTGGATAAGACTAGAATGGTTACAAGTCCATGGTTGTGCAAGAAATTTGATTTTGGAATTTCACCAAAATGTCGATTCACCATGCATTGGGTTGTATGATGAAATTATGAATGCTTTCTTTTCAGTACAAAATTAGATAAATCTGTGCATTTATGTATGCTTGATTATTCACATTATTGTTCTTGATAAGACTAGAATGGTTACAAGTCCATGGTTGTGCAAGAAATTTGATTTTGGAATTTCACCAAAATGTCGATTCACTATTCATTGGGGTCTATGATGAAACTATTAATATTTTTTTTTCAGTACAAAATTAGATAAATCTGTGCATTTATGTATGCTTGATTATTCACATTATTGTTCTTGATAAGACTAGAATGGTTACAAGTCCATGGTGCTGCAAGAAATTTGATTTTGGAATTTCACCAAGATGTCGATTCACTATGCATCGGGGTCTATGATGAAACTATTAATATTTTTTTCAGTACAAAATTAGATAAATCTGTGCATTTATGTATGCTTGATTATTAAGATTATTGTTCTTGATTAGACTAGATTGGTTACAAGTCTATGGTTGTGTAAGAAATTTGACTTTGGAATCTCACCAAATATCAATTCACTATGTATGGCGGTCTATAAGTGTGTGCATATTTTGTTGGTGATTTCCTATTCAGGAAAAATCACTCGGACAAACAAAGTCTTGGCCATAATATCAGCTCCTGTCAAAAGTGACCCTCCCCAAAGATAGGTTTATAAAAAGTGACCCTCCCCCTTGAACTGTTTTCCAAAAAGTGACCCTCCCCCAATTCCCCAGGCCAACCCCCCCCCTGTTATTACTGAAGGCTCCCTAAGGCTTATTTGCGCGCTAGTTGCGCAGTGTCTCCGATTGCTCTCGCAGTGAAATTTTATGTTTTGCGCAAATTTTGACTCAGTCAATTCGATCGGTATTAGTTTTAGAAACGATAACTCAGGGCGAAATGTGCGATATCAGCGCGGATTAAGCAATTTTACTTCCGCGTTTAGCGCCCGTTGGCGGCGCAGTTGCCACCAACGTTCATTGTACGTTGTGACTACGTACCTCAATAAATTAGCATATACATGAACGGACATAGCTGCACCTGTGAGACAATCAGACATATCTAACGAAACCTTCAAACGACCAAGATGAAGTTCAAAGTGTCGCGACAGATAATAAAGTGATCCCGAATCCACTGCTAAACGAAGAGCTGGCATGGTAGGGGACGATTTTTGACTGCTTGGCAGACTACAGTTGGAACATTTCACTTACGACGAAGTCAGCAACACGGTAACTTGCGAGTAAGTATTGATATATTCACTGAATTTTCAAAACGTTTGTCAGATATGTAATTCATTATTCTAGCCAAATTTACACGTTTGAGTTCATTAGTAGTAGTTGACTTGCACCTTTCGTAGCATATAGTGGCACATCATCTGCTAGAATTCAGTCAAGAAGGTTGTAGTAGGATCGGACATACCTACGTACTACATGGTAGTGACGTTACTCAGCCCACCAGCTGGAGGCCTCTAGCTTGTGGTGAACAAATAGTTCTCAAACTAAATTTTTGTCGAATGCAGAATATCAATTTCATACCCAACGATTATGTTTTTTGTTACATAGAGTAACTAGGGTTTGAGTGCTTTTTTAGCACGGCTAATGTTATTTTTAATCACTCCATTTTTTGTGCCAATGTTATTTGTGATTGATCTGTTTAATTGTAGAACCAGTAGAAGATCTGGTGCCAAAGATGATTTTACTGTTGGAAAATAAATACAAAGGATGGAAGAGGGAGTGACACCAGAGACATAAAAGAAAAGATACACATGTTGCTGCTACTGTTACCGTGTTTGTCTGTATCCGTAGCATTTTGAAATTGAATATATAATGATATTAAAGAGACAGTAGCTGTAACTTCTGATAATACTTTAATCATGTTCTATCTGTGTATCAACCACAGTTTCTTTTCAAGCATGTTCAAACACTCTATATTCAGTTTGAATATGAGTCAATCACTCTCAAGTGCATTGTTAATATTGTTGTAGACAACTGAATTTAAGTCCATTAAAGTCAGTCTGGCTGTGTTTGATTAGTAATAAACAGAAGGTTGTGAAGTGTCTTTTCCTTTCTCCAAAAGCAACTAAACAGTATTTAAATCAAAGCACACAAGAATATGAATTTTTGATTCAGGCGTTCGGGCCTTCCGCTGGGCCGGCCGGCCGCCATGCCCTTCGGGCAACAAGCTGCTAACCCTCTAAAAACCTTAAAGGGAACACTGCTGTTTATGTTGTTGTCAATATTTTGGCCTACTAAGATCGAATTTGTTTACAGTATTTTGGATGTAGGAGGCAGGCGATTAAACAGAGACACTTTTGACTTTGTGATGATAGTAAAAAAAAAACAGTGATCTCGGTGAATTTCTGGCCCCATCAAGCCTCAGTGGTACACGTACTGAGGCAAAATTTTAGCAAGGGTGCTGTAATTATTTGCGTCATTGGGTCGGGGAACGACCTCGAAAATCCGAGGCTTGTGTGGACCCCTATTTTAGACACCTTTGACTGAAGTCCTAAACATTGTCCATATTGGCCTAAATATCTGTATGTATATGTGAGTGAGTGTGTGTCCGTCCGTCCATAGAATAATTTCGTTCACCAGAGGTCATGCAAGTTTGTAAACGGCATCATCATGGAAAGATCTAGAATTCCTTAGAATTTAAGTGGATGTGGTGTGAATAATTGATGAAACTATTAGGTACTCAAACTGTTATGTTGGCGTACTGAGCTAAATGCTTGATAAGTATGTCTTACACTGCATGAAAACCTAATAATACAGATAAATTCACATTAATGAGTTGCCTGTATTATAGTGTAATACACGTGAATTCACATGAATTCACATGAAAACAGGCTTGCTGAATACAAAAAATGGATTCTTGACTGTATTCATCTGTATTTGCACTCTTCAGCTAAAATACAGGCAATAATCCATGTTAATACAGTAAGTATTATAGGGTTTTTATGCAGTGTTAGAGATTATAGGCTAATTACACAATGCGCCAAATATATAAAACAAAATACACAATCACGCTTATTTCAGAGACAGAACAGATGGAAAATATATAAAAAGAAAAATTTTTAATATATATATATATATATATATATATATATATATGTGTGTGTGTGTGTGTGTGTGTGTGTGTGTGTGTGCGTAGAAAGAATATCATTATTATTATTATTATTATTAAAAATTCTTGAAAAACGCACTACACATACGTCACAGTGCGCTGTACAGAACACACAAAAGAAAAAGCGATTTTACAAAATACAA
>LD374206.1:0-12940 GCA_001465055.1 Ptychodera flava | reverse complement strand
TGAGAATGACGTCCATTTTATCGTTTAGGGCACGCATGATGTCATTATGGACCCGCAATAGAGCTGTTTCGGTGCTGTGGTTAGGACGGTATGCACTTTGGCGCTTTAAGAACATATTAAACCTGGTAAGATGGCTATGTAGTTGCTGTACAACAATTCTTTCAAGAACTTTTGAAAGAAATGTAAGATTTGACACCGGTCATGAGTTGAATCAAAGAAGAATATCCATATACGAAGAGGTTGAGCTCGTTTCTGTAGTTTCTTTAATCTTGAATACTGGTGGATAAATCATAGCGAGATAGTCACTGATTATTGAGTTTATCACTGAAATAACATCGTATATGTATGTAAATAAACGGTTGAAAGTTCTATCTGGAGATACATTTTTCTGTTTTATTAAGTTTTGGATGACATTCATGAAACACACCTATCTAATCAAACTTAATGTGAATGTTTATTGGGCATCGTCCTAATAACTAGCTTATATGCATGGTAATGAAATTTTGCAATTAGTCCATATGTCAAAACTTAATAGTCGGCATTGGATCGAATTTCTAGTATACATTAGTTATACTTAGATTAAACTGTGTTCAAAGTATGATTTATATAATGTCATACTTGCGACAGTTATAGCGTAAATGAATATTGTGTAATTAGGTTCATATATCAAAGCTGAAGTTGAAATATTAATACAGTGAACTAGATCACTCTTCTTTAACACAATTAAACTAACTTTTAGTCACAATAGAAGTGCATGGGTATGATATATCAATGTATCCAATCAGATTTCCTGGGCATATATCAAAGCTGAATACTCTGAATTTGAAACAATTGCAATATTGACATATGTTGTGTTGATTGATGGACTACCCGGATAATTATGATTATTATATACATCTACGGCTATATCCACCTAATTGTACGTTATTCAAGGTTTGAGTGAGACTTAAAGAATGTATACTGTAAAATATCAGTTACTAATAGCAGTATTATACCCTTCCACTGCTTTGTCCAATATTGTCCCATGACCTGAGAAGCAACCCTGGACAATTCTGATGGTAATATGCCATCACTGCTATATTGAAGTACTTTTACGTTTTTAACTCTATGAATCCCAAAGTAATTTTTTGTCTCTTCTCTAAAATATAACCCAGACATTCTTCTAAGGTTCCAAGACAAGAAATTTGACCTTTTTAATCTGACAATCTCTAACGATAAATAAGCTAGAACCCCTGTACAGTATACATTTTCTGAAAGCCTAGATATACGGAAACATTTTGGTGACCACAGTGTCTCCATTATTTACATAACTTTCACGTGACACGGTAATTTGCATAACCTTTCAAAAAACTGTTTTCCCTTTGTTTTGTCTCAATACTTTAAAATATCTGACTCAAACTTGCTGGAATGCAAGCTGTCACAACGCTTTTCCAAAGTGTGTCTCAGATTTTATATATCTTGCTTAGTTTTTTTGAAGCACAATTTTAAAGAAATAAACTACCCTTAAATTCACTGCTCTGAAAGTTTTTCTGACATAAAAACTGTTGTAGAAGGTTTAAAAAAATTCTGAGACATTCTTCTAAAGACCCTAAGGACAGCTTGCACTCACACAAAGTTCAGCAACATATCTCAAAGCATTGAAACAAAACATAGGGAAAAACGATTTTTGAAAGGTTATGCAAATTACCTGCCACGTGATAGTTATGTAAACAATGGTGATACTATGGTAACCAAACTGTTCCCCTATATTTAGGCTTTTCGAAAATATACAATTTACGGCGGTTCTGAGCTTCTTTAACACTAGAGAGTTGTTGGTTTAAAATGGTCAATTTCGTGTGTTGGAACCTTATTGCAAGACGATTTTTTTCAAGATTTTTACTAAATTTTGATCAAAAACTGTAGTAAATGGACATTGATGTCAATTTAATCCAAAAGTATCAAAACTTTGCAAAAAAAAATTCATAGGATCTTTTGTAAAATGTTGTAGTAATATTTTTAGTTGCACAGAAGGGTTAATTGAATGTGATTGACTTAAAAATAAGGTTCAAAGTGATCTGTAAAACGTCAGTTACAAATAACATTATTGTACATATTTAACATTTCGTGTAACATTTATAATTAATATTAAATAGAAAAAATATTATTGCTCAAAATGAGTCTTTTATGTCTAACTTAAACAGCTCTAGCTATGACCTCGATGCTGTACTTATAAACTAACAAGCACCACTCTATGTTTGAAAAAAACCACAACACACACACCTTGTTAGTTAAGTTCAAGGCCATGACATTATGTTGCTTGAATTGTTGAATATTAGCAAATACTACATGTACGACTTCAAAACCTTCCCTATGTATTGGAGGAATATTCTTGAAAAACACTAGCATCTCGCAGTGAACTAATTTACTAGAGTCTGTGCAGTAGACCTTAAGATGATGCAGTTCTATTGTGCACTGCTGTTATTCACAGTTTGTAGCTTTATTGACAGAGGAAAGGTAACAATACAGGATGTAAAGGTTTTAAATTCAAAGTAATTTTATTGTTATGACACAACGAGATCCTTAGGTTCAGCAGATCTACACTAATTCCATCCAGTTCACTAACCATGCGATGATGAGTTTTCAGAGAAGACGGTTTAGGTACACGTTGTATCAAAAGTAAGTACTGGGAAAATAATAGAAACTATCGTATAACCAAATACAAATAATACAAGCTCCCTTTCACAGCTTTGTAATGACTTTAATGGATGAGTAGCTAATGATGAGCAGGTTCAAATCACTTGACAATAAGGCGTTGGTGAAGTTGATGTGGGTACTTGATCACTGCTGAAAGAATAATTAGCGCCCCAAAATGTCATTTCTATACTGCAGGATAAAAACTGACAGGTTCTGTTGTCCATGAATGTGTCAGCACGTAGAGTTTCAAAACCTATATTTCAATGATTTTAGCATTAAAATCACAATATTTGGTCGAATGATTTCCACATTGGTCTACTAGACAGTGTTAATTTTAAATATTTCTGGAACAAATTTATTTTGTAACAGTAGTCGTTAAACAGGCCCATTAGCAGTTTTTTAAACTTTGATTTTTCAAATCGAATGACTTAAGCATCTCTCTACGCTGATGGAAAACGAATACAATGTTCGGCTCATTAGCCTTGCAGTAGACATAATTCAAACAAAGTGAATGAATGATGAAATGAAATGATACGCTGTTTCATGTATTTGTCGAATATTTACCTTAGTGGTCATGATAGTCGTGTCTGATATATTCGGAGATACAACGTCCGTTTTTACATAGGCAGTCGTTCTCTTTCCTGCACTTTGAATTTTTATCTGAGCATCGAAGCACGCATATAAAGCGCCATAAGATAATTCCTTTAAAACAAAATCTAATAATATTACGAATATATGTCGTTTATGACTCAGGTAAAACATTTCCGGTACAAGGGAAGGCTAGCACAGATGAGACAGGCATGTATTTTTGCTTTTCGATGACGATGAGATGATAAGCTACTTAAAACAATCACCGAGAACAATAAGCAACATGTTCTTCTTTGACTCTAAATCTAACCTGACAGTGTATAGATTCCTCGGAACCCCTTTTTCATTTCTATTAGAGTCACTGATGTGCATTCTAAGTGCGATTCTGCCGCTTGAGACGAAGACCCTCCCATGATGCCCCAGTCAAACTATGCCTATCAGTTTACAATCACTTTGGATCATTATCACATCCAATCGATTGCCACATGGTGAATTAATGGTTGGCACAAGCCCACTAATTCAAAAATACTGCAGACCCTGAAGTTTTGATATCTGTATGGATGCTTGTTTAGTTTGAACTTTAACGTCAAGAATTTCTGTAAAGATATTTTTCTGCCTGAATCAAAATGCAGACTGTTGTGAATAATGGCTGAAGTATTTGGTGGTAATATGAGGAGTTCTAGGGCTAATAGAAATGATAACAATAAGCCTGAATTTTATCAAAAACAAACAGTGAGGGCGCTATTTTGATCGCTATCTCAAAATTTCCGTGGACTTGCCCACACGAAAAATTAATCAGTAGTCAAGCTGACATTGACCTAAAACCTGTTAAGAGGATTCGTGCCGCTGAATGTTTTAAAATAGGAAATTCGAGCTCAACGCTACTGTGGTGGCCTATGGGAATTCGAAAAAGGGAAATAGTTATTCATAGATTTTTTCTCGTAATTTATCAATTTTTGGATTGATGATGAGCTTATACTATAATATTTATAACCCTGAGAATATCGCATTTCTCTTGATATCGCAATTAAATTTTCAATTAAAGACCCATGTTTTAGAACTGCGCGAGTTTTACAAAGAGTCATATTTTCATTCGTCTCATATTTTTGAACTTCGAGTTGTGATGACATTCTTTTTATGTTGCTTCACCACGACACAACCAAATTTTGCATTACAATAGGTTTTGCGTTGTTTTAATATCGTAATATTATTTATTGGCACATAAGGCATTACCCAAGACGAATTATAACTTACTACAATAGGAACACTTAACTCTATGACTTGATTCTTCAAACGCCTTCGATAAAACTGTCCTTTGAATTCAAATATATTTCCCCATGTAATTTTTATTATCTAATGCGGTCTTCCTATTTCAATTGTTTAGCCGATTAATGCATAATTCTTAAAGGTAGTGTCATACTTGAGTGGAAAACCGATGAGTACGTTGACCAGGATGTAGCGTTTTTCAAACAGCGGTCCTTACTTCAAATATCAAAGCTGTAGGACACGAATCCATCACTTTCATTACAAAGCTAGCAGCATTTTCCCACTCCTATGAAAATATGAGCAGATCCATCGTTTATGTCTGAGCCGTGTCTTCCGGTGTAAGATTCAATGTTACAATCCGCGGCCGCATGTGATGATAACAGCAGTTATTGCAAGGAAACGACACGGAGACAAGTTTTGGCCGAAATCCAAAAGCGATGGTACATCCAGGCGTCGTTACTACCTTTCTCCCGAATCCACTCACAGATTTGATTGACCTCGAGGGAGAGCAGTCTGTTACCAAGATGCAAGAACTGCCACAGCAGGGGCGTCGAGGAATCGCAGCACCCTGGACTGCGGTACAGGGTCCCTAAAAGTATCCCACCTCACGTCGGGCAACGTGTTACCGGGCACCACCCACTAAAGGGACATGACAGTAACCCCATGGAACTTTTTTACTTTATAAGCTGATAAAATACAGAAATAAGTACAGTTTTCTTTGCCTATGATTTGTTGTCATGCTGTGCAAATAAGGTCTTTTTAATTGAGGGTGCATTGGAGTTTGCGTGAGCTTTGCAATACTTAAAATGGTCGATGTGCAGGGTTGATCGGATTGATATATGAGGGTAATGACTCAGCTGAGATGATGCAAGTAGTTTACATAAGTATCAATTTCAGATTTTTTTATGGTTGATTTATAGCAAATATAACAATAGATACCAATTCTTCGACCGGTAAACATGCTGAAAGACACCAAAATCAGTGGAATAGTGCATTGAGATATGACTTATAATTACACTGAAACAGGTATTTGGATTTGTATGCAATTTTTATGCAAATTAAGTTTTGAGGTCGTTCTGACAGCCATCTTGTATATTTATGCAAATTAAGGGTTATACATGTCAGGCAATGAAGCATTGGCAAAGAAGACCACAATGACTCCAAAAGCTTCTCATGGAGCTGAGATATGGTGTTTTACCTGTTTTGGAGGTCATTTTTGCAGCCATCTCGGATTTTATGCAAATTAAGAGTTGAACATATCCGGCAATGAAAGAACTGATTCCATGGCCCTGTCTACCAGGCAAATGACACCAAAATCACTTTGATATCATTTTATAGAGCTGAGATATTACCATTGACATGTTTTGGCGGCCATCCTGGCGGCCATCTTGAATATATTAAAATGCCCAAGGGTGCCAGGGTGGCATCATGCAGATCCTGATTCAGTAGGCTTTGAAGATACTGAAACCACCAAGAACCATTGTGGGGCCGAAATTTCTGGACTTTGTGCTTCATTTGGAGGTCAATGTGCTTGATACCCTGATTTTCGGTCTAACCCGAAATTCGGCCCCACAATGGTTCTTCAGGAACATTCACTTTCAATCCTAATAGGCAATACACCTGCACGAATTTGTGCCGTCAACCACCGCTGCCGACGTGAAAGATTCAATGTAGCAAAGCTTCTGCTCCATAATGAGATTTAAATAAAATATACAGTGTTGTCCTTAGAAGCCTGGTGCTGGTAAATGACCGCCTGTTTTGCATTTTTTCCCGGCTACTTTTAACGGAATTAGATTATATTTACATACCAATAGATTTCTTGATCGCACCTCCAGCTTTTAGACGGCACACGTACGATTAGCAGTTTCACGACCCCTTTCCCCATCTGAAACTGCACAAACATAAAACAGTTTCTAGATAACCATTTGTGGCTTTTGAACCCGATCTTTTACTTGTTAAATAGTGTGATTGGCTGATTGACGCGTCTATGGTGTTGCCTTTGTTAGTAGCAGCATGATTGGTTTCATTAGTATGGAGGTCATCCTAGGTCATCTTTTACCCGTTAACAATGGCGTCAAAAAGAAATGTTGTGACGGCCACTAGCACCTTGCCGATGAAATATTTCTTCCCGAAAAAAAAAACCGGTTCAAAAAGTATACTTGATTCAAATAGTACATTTAGTTTATGTATGAAACACTTCAATGTCGCTGAATTGGTGAGAGAAAGACACCGAAAAGATGTGATTTTGATCGACGATTCGAAGTTTACGAGACTGCAAGCTAGTTTTCCGCCCCGCGCTGGCTGCCAACGTCACTACGAGTATGATAATCTTCTCAACAAATCAAGTTTTTCTCAGAACAATACTGACGCATTTTCTAGATTTAAAATGAGCTAAAACTGATTTTAAAATGAGCTAAAACTGATTTTTTTTAGAATCAACTGTTTATTTGAATGAGTACTTTATTTTCATTGATTTTTTTTCTTTTATTATTAAAAACTCATAAATGTTTTACATTGACTTATCTACACAAATTTCAATAACACAGCTGTTTCTTTGGCAAAATTTATTTATTGTTGTTTTGAAAAGAGAACATTTTATATTATTTCTAAGTGAATTTGGAAGTTTTTCTCTTTCATTCTGACTTGTTCAACTTGAAGTTGAAAATCTTTATTGTATGTGCTTATATGCCAGAGTGGCATACAGTTCAATAAAGATCAATTCTATTCAATTCTATTCTATTCTATTTTAAGCACTTTTGTTTCACTCTAACAGTGTTTATGAATGCACCATTTACCAATCAAAACCAGTAAATTTACAATACTTTCCTCATTTTTTGAGAAGAGGTTGTTTGTTACGCAGTTAAAAATAATATGATGGTCAAGTAGAACAAAATTTCTGCAAAATACCCGTCTTATAATACATTGGACTTTAGCCCAAATTACCTTTAGCTAATGCACATTGTATGTATTTATGTTCAAGAGAATCAGGTGTAATACACCGATCACAAATGAGTGAGTCTCTCTCCGCTCAATAAAATAAATACTTGTTACATGGCAATAATCTCTGTAGAAGTTTCCATTGAAATTCCCGTAATTTCGTTTCTATCGTGATTTTATAAATATTTTTCCAGATCATTTCACTGACTGGTGGGTTCCTCCAAGTGACGAATGCCATTTTCTAAGTTTCTCAACACCTCACCTACACAATTCTGTGACATCATATTCAAATAAAGGACTTTACAAGTCACTTTTTCCATGGCAATCAACTGTTTCCCATTCCAGATACCATCTTTACAATTTCTCGATGATTTATAAAAAAGTGGAACCTACTACACCATTTACAAGTCACATTTCTGTTTCTTGTGGTGTTGTAACTCGCACTGTACCATGCATTTAAAACATTCACATAAAAATCGGGAATTACAGATTCTAAAGCCTTTTGTAGAGAATGCCAGAAAATATTTTGTTGAATAAGATTACATGTCTGAAGTGTATCCATTTCTAAATAATACCATGGTATAGCAGTCCAGGTGCTGCCTTTGCATGAAACCAATCTCTTGACCCATACAGCACTTAAAGCTTCAACCTGTTTGTCAAGATTTACACATTTTAGACCTCATTGTTTATAACCACTTTGAAGTATTTCATTTTTGATCTTACGTTTTCTCTTGATAATGCTGTCAATTAATGTCTGAACTTTAAATTTGATGTGTTCAGGTAATCCAATCACTGAGCTTAAAAACAAAATCTGTGAAATTGCGAAAACCTTGGTAACAATCCATTATTCTCCCATAGAATGTTAGTCGTCTTCTTTCCCAAAGTTGCAAGGTCTTCTGTAGCTTTTAAATTTTGCTATCTCAGTTTAGTTTTTTTTTTACATTTCTCAGTGTCATAGCCAAAATAAGTGCCAAGTGTTTTTACTGGCTCATTTGTCCACTCGATATTTCCCACTTTATTCTCACAATCTCTGTTTCTGCCAAAATCCACATTGCCTTCGTTTTCTTGTTACTCATTTTCAACCCACTGCACTGCTCAAATTCATTCATAACACTTAGAACATTACGAATTTATTGACAGTCCTTTACAAAAATTGTGGTATCATCAGCCAATAATGAAATCTTGGCCACACTGTTACCATGTAATTGAATACCATTGACCTTCCTGTCTTCTCTTATTTTACATGCAAGTACTTCGATTACAAGTAAAAACAATAACGCCGGGAGTGAACATCCTTGTCTCACTCCTCTGTGTATTGAAAAGTATTCCGAACACCATCCTTTGTAAACAATACAACTAGAAATATCATTGTACATCACCTTAATCCATTGTACACAGCTTGATCCAAAATTAGTCTTCTTAAGTACATTGTACATGAAATTCCAATTCACACTGTCAAACGCTTTCTCATAATCAGCAGAAAGAATTGCTCCCCCAGATTCCGTTTTTCACTATATTCAAGAATATCGGAAATAAGACGTATGTTTTCGCCGATAAAGCGGCCTTTCATATAGCCTGTCTTATCTCTGTGAATGATTGCAGGCAAAACACGTTTCAGCCTATTTAATAATGCCTTGGTAGCAATCCTATAATCAATGCTTAAAAGTGACACAGGTCTCCAATTATTCAAATCATTTTCAGCTTCTTTTTTATACAAAAAAGAAACCATACATATTGTCTGTGTAACTGTAAGTTCTCCTAAAGCCCACGCTTCATTAAGAGAAGCAATGACAAAATGTTTTATATCTTCTCAAAATAAACGATAAATTTCTACCGAAAGTCCATCATATCCTGGAGACTTATTTGCTACCATAGATGACAAAGCATGAAAACACTCACGTTCATTTAAAAGACCATCACAATGTTCTCTCTGCAACTCAGTTAATTTTGGTAAAGTTGTGTTCTCTAAAAATCATCTACTGAGCAAATCAAGATATTTTTAGAGCAATACCGACGCATTTTCTAGATTTAAAAAAATGAGCTAAAACTGATTTTTTTTAATTAACTGTTTATTTGAATGGGTATTTTATTTTCATTGATTATTTTTTACGTACTAGACGTTAATTACACAGTCACTGGCAGTTGTGTTTCAGACTGTTTTACGCTGTTCTCTCTGATCGCCTCGTCTACCTACTGATACGCTACACATATTTGCGTGTATACGCACTGTTAAAATCAAGGGTCTAAGTCAGGATATTTCATTTTATTGGATGTTATTTTTAGAAAATAAGGTTCATCGATAGAGTATGACACTAAAGGACCGCGTCAAAAGATCAATGTCGAATAAAAATCTGAGTTCTTTAAAAAGTTTTTCATTCGACAAAAACGATATTCTAGTTTGATTTGGTTGAAAATTATAGGAAATGACGGTGTAATTACATATCTAAGGTCCCTACATTGCCGTATTGAAACTGGAAAACGTCTTTGTCTTCTGTTTGTCTGAAATAGACATTTTTATATCGGTGCATGTGTTAACATTAATATGAATAACACAAACAAATCAAAATCATGTTTGTTTGTTTTGGTGTTTTTGAGCCACGTCTAAGACACACAACAAAAGTACTCTTTCAGTCTCACCTAAATGTTCAATGAATTAGTCAAATGACACCTCAGGTGCCACCAGAGAACACCATTTCCACGCCAAAATTTCATTTTTCGCCTTGCGAGAGGGGGGCAACCCCCTCTCTCGCGCCCCCCTCGTTCGTTACGCTTTCTCGCCGCTCGGTCGCTTCGCTTCTTCGGGCCACCCGTCTACTTTCTTAAATGACCTGGCTACTTTTAAATATAAGGACAACACCGAATATAGGTACTTAACTTAGCCTTTGTCTAGCATTTTCTAGCCAATTATCAGTCATGGAAATGTCAATGTACAATAGGTTTTCCACATCTAAATTTAAATTTACAATATCAAAAATCTTACATATCTCATTTGACCAATAATTGTAATCATTTAGGGTAAAGGCCCACAAGAAAACCGTTTTTGTAAGTCTTTGTTAATCCATGGCAAGAGGTCTATTCCAATAACGAACCATATTAACAAGTGTGCGATTTCTAAGAGAGTTCTAACCAGTATCACGTGCAATTGCATGAGTTTGTGTAAATCTATAAACTCTTAAATAAAATCACAAGGCACGGTTTGGACTACATCACAATTATCATGCTTTCTAAGGCCCAAGACTGAAGAACAGTAGTCAAGAACACGGGTAACGCTTGAAATATTGAATCAATTTGGAAGTGATCACTTAGAGGATCCATGTGGAGTTACAGTTGACAATGCAGACAATATTTATGTGACAGATAATAGGAAGATAGTGAAATTTGATAGACAGGGTGAATACCAGGAAACTGTAACTGTAGATGGAGACCCTGTCTACATTGCAGTGTTTACAGACGGTGGAATAGTTTATTCAGATTACAATGATTACACTGTCAAGGTCATTTACAAGTAAGAAATCTGAGAAGACAGTCAATGCAAATATTGCAGCAAATACAGCTGTACAACTGAACAACCTACAAACACATCATCACCATGACTGACACAATTTCCCTGATTTTTCTCATCAAAACTCAATATTTTCTCAGCCAAGTTTGGGTTAGAATTTCTGGTTATGATGTCAGGAAATGACTCCAAGTGGAATTGAAACCCTTGGATGAAATTTTGTATTTTTTCCAAAGTGAATTTTCTGTAAAATGTGAAGAAATTATAATCTGCTTTGTTTTGATGCCATGAACAATGTCAATAATTTCAATTTTCTCAGAAACTATTCATAATTTCCTAGTCATGTTGGGGTTAGAATTTCTTATCTTGATGTTAGGAATCCAATAATGTAGAAATTAAAGTCATTGCTTGAAATTTTGTATTATTTTCAGAGTCAACATTTTGTAAAATTTGAAGAAATTGTGAAAAGGTTTGTTTTGAAGCAATTGTTTTGACACAGAGAATACAAATAATTTCAATTTTCTGAGAAATGTTCATAATTTTCTGGCCATGTTGGGGTTAGAATTTTACCTCTTGCTGTGAAGAATTCAAAAATCATAAAATTTAAGACATCAGTTGAAATTTGATAATTTTTTCAGAGTGATATTTTGAACACTGTAGAGAAATTGTGATCAAGTTCACTTTAATGCAACTGTTTTGACATGTAGAAAATACAAATAATTTCATTTTTCTGAGAAATGTTCATATTTTCCCGGCCATGTTAAGGTTAGAATTTTGCGTCTTGATGTAGAGAATTTGAAAATCATAATATTAAAGTCATCGGTTGAAATTTTCATGGTTTTTTATAAAGAGATATTTTGATATTTATGCAGAATGTCAAGTGTTGACATGACTTCCATTCAACATTGATCAAATTTTAACCTGATTTCTAGATTTCTGAGTTTATGTCCAGATTTTCCTGGTCATGTTTGGGTTAGAATTTCACGTCTTGATGTAATTAAGTTTATGACTTGGCAATCAAAGTGATCGGTTGAAATTATCATATTTTTTTACAGAATACAATTGTTAATTCTGTACAGCATTGCAATGACAGTTGTATTCACTGTAAACATTCATCAAAGCATCGCTGTGAAATCGTCTCGTATTTGTTTTGATTTCAAGAAAGACACTCATCAGATCTTACCAGAACAATGTCCATACTTTATGCTATCCATCCTGGTCAGGATAATCCCTTCCGATTTCTTGTAACATCGTCAGATTGAAATTCTTGGAGTAAATCCACACATGACTTCAGCTGGCAACCTGTCAGCTGTTAATGTTTTGACTGAAGGCGAACGCTTTACTCATTAGTAGTAAAATAAAGGTGGTCAACTGTGATTAATAAGAATTTTACACCCCATTTTATTCATTTATCTACATGAAGCGAAGGAAAATTTAACCATCCATGTAACTAAAGTATGACCCTGACCTATATATGAACTCACGCGCAGCAGTGCATTGTTCTGAACTAAGCAGGGAAATTCCCTGCTGAGTCAGATCCTGGACTTGCGCAATGCGCTATGACTCACCCCACTATCAAAACGGAACGACATTCTATTCTCGGATCATTTGCTAGATAGATTCTGACTGTGCTGCAGCTCTGTACAGCTCCTTAAGGGGGTTCCAGTGCTGATTTTTGTCTTCTGGATGTAAGTATATACTAGTTTTCTGGTTGTGTGAATTTACTATGTCCTATCGGAGCGAGATTTTCACCTATTTTAATCCCTACCGGAACACTGTTGCGCAATACCTTTTCAGCAGGGACTTTCCGGTAGCGACTTTCGCAATACCGCTTTCGCAATACCGGACTTCAGTTGCTTAGCAACTTGTCACGTGGTTTCAGAGGTCTGAAACTCTACAGTTTTCAGAAAAATTTTCTGTGGATTTTTTTCTGAACGACTCTAGTTAACTTGTTCACCCGATAGATAAAATTTTAGA
>LD374202.1:0-18789 GCA_001465055.1 Ptychodera flava | reverse complement strand
ACACGACGGACGTCCATGGAACGCCCGGAGGTTCGCACCGAACGTCATCATTCCTGAGAAAATTCACAGCCTCTAAAACAACGTTGAACTCATAAAGATTTAGTCCTTGATACTGTGACTTCATATGCAAATGTTTCCATCTTTTTAAGTCTGTCACCTCAAAGTCTAAGTAAAGAGGTCCAACTTATCCAGAAGAAACCGTAGAGTTTTACAAAATAGTGTTTGAACGTAGTGCGATAGTTTGACTATGGGCTGTTCACAATTGACATTATTGTTCTCTCACAAATATGCACAGATAAATATTTTTGCTTTTAAAACTTACTCACTTAAGAATGAGGAAAATACACCTTAATTAGTAGGCGACTGTTAGTGTAACGAAGTTTACTTGAAGACATATCACGACTCAGAGTACGCAGAGTACTACAACAGCCAAGTATGCAACGTTGATAAAATGTGTCCGCATTTCAAGTAGCAGTGTCCGATGTCGCACTCATGCAGCTATAATTTAGGAACAAACCTGTAACCGTGAACAGCACTAAGGTAAACCAGTAACGCTATTATCAGTGCGCCATCAGAGAACAACTTACCGGTAATACGCATTTCACTGTCTTTTGAAAGTTTCTCCCTAATGCCAGAACATTTTAAAAAATACTCATTCTGTAACAGGTGTCATAACGTAAAGGGAGGAAGCTGGATCAGACGATGAGGGTTGATGTAACTTGAACTTATTTATTGAATACGGAACCATGACTGAACCTCTCGGCCCAGCCGCTGATACATGAGTCTGTCTGAGTCCCAGTTCCTAGTTTCGGTCAAAGTTCTAGTTTCTGAGTGAATGTCCTGTCTCGGTCACTCCACAAGAGAGTGACCGTGGTTATCGGTCCTTGAGTTCTCCTTTTTGAGTGAATGTCCTGTCTCGGTCACTCCACAAGAGAGTGACCGTGGTTATCGGTCGTCGAGTTCTCCTTTTCGGTCAAAGTTTTTCGTTTCTGAGTGAATGTCCTGTCTCTCGGTCACTCCACAAGAGAGTGACCGTGGTTATCGGTCCTTGTTCTCCCCTTTTTCCTCTGAGTTAAGGTGTCTATTTATACAATATCTTTGCTATGTCGGATGCCGACGCCATAAAGAATATAATAAGACAATACTTTGATTTACCGACATTAGAAAAGATTACAAAAGTAGAAATTATCACTTGCTCGTGCGTGGCTTGCTACAATTCTATTGTTTCAAACCCACGCCATGAATAAATTAAAATGATAACAACGGCTCAATATTACGATAGGTTGAAACACAATAGAACATGGGGGTAGTACGCAGAATACCTCCATGAGAAAAATAAGTTACTGGGTAATTCTTTCAAATGTGTAAATGGGCGAGATCATGTTGTCGATACTGTGCTGGAATTTCGTGGCACCAGCATTGTTAGAGTCCAGACAAAGAAACGTCAGCTTGATCACTTGCGTCCCAGAACTCTAATGTATTGTGAGCGTGCAGAAATATTACTATTCTGTGCACCAATTTGGAAGATTATGGCATTACTATTCTGTGCGCCGATTTGGAAGATTATGACATGGGCCAATTTCGAAATAGAAAATGACCTCATTTTCAAAATAATACGTCCGTTCCCTCTGAGTTGAGAATATGACAAAGTACATTTCTTTAAAAGAAAGTCTGAAACACGTGTGATTTATAATCGTAAAATGCATGATCACTATTAACCTTAAAAATAATCCTCGCGTCTTTGGCGGGTAATAATTGGGCTCGTTTGGCCTCGAAGAATAATAGTAAAGAGCGTGTAGGCATTTCGATGGCGGACTTTGTGCGTCTTCTTGTGACCATCTCTTGGTTTGCCGTCAGCATTATAATAAATAAAGCCTGTTTGTAAATCTTACTTACAAGAAAAACACGCTGGCTTAGCGTAAAACGGAAATAGAGACCAAGCATTGGTGTTCCAAAAATCTTTGCAAAAAATGGCTTTCAAATAGATCCTCATTTGTACGGAAACGTGTGATTTAAAGTGTATGAAATGATATTTTGTTGGCCTAAACACTGTTAAAGTTTTGAGAGAAGCAAAAAATGAACGTTAATTTTCTGATTCGGGAATTCAGCGAAAGTAAAACAATTGAATTTCATACAAAGGGAAATGGAAATTTGCGTAACTAAAGGCACGACTTGACAATGAGAGGCAACGTAAAAATACACAACGGTAACTAAAAAAATTAAAGAAAAAATATACAATACATGATGTAGATAAAATTCACATTGCAATAGCATACTGAATCGTGAAACACAGAATTTTGCTTCTTAGGGTGTGACATCAGGCAGTATGATGGAGCCGGCCGTTACCCCGCACACTACGAGATCTCACACGATAAAATCATAGCAAATGTCAATGTGTCACTCAACAGCTGATAAAAACACTTAAGAAACGTCACAGTTATAACAAATGCAGGTAAAAATGTTTTTGTAAAGTACGTTCTTTAAAATAAAACAGTAAAGTAAAATGTTTTTGTATTTTTTTGTTCGTTCATTTCGAGTCCTTGTTTCTTTAGTCAGTTATTTTATTCTCATGGTTATTTGTTCTTAGCGCACAAAGAAAATGTCTTTACGTTTTTGTCCGTAAGGTAATCTTTTACTTCTTTTGGTAGCTTGAGTTCAGTTTCTTTTCCTGGCGCTTGTATAGTTCGTTTCAATTGGTCGTTGTTCTGTCAAAACTGTTTGGTTTGTAGAGTTACCGAGGTTGGTTAATTTCCTTTCAGTAATTCTATTACGTAAAGAAAAATTACCGCAAAGAATTGATGAGATTAATAAGGCAGAATGAATATGTATCATTTACACTAAGGCTTGTATTTGATGTCGCGTTCGGCAAGATTTATAAAAAATAATAGTGACGCGCTTCTTATAGTGAAGTCTGAACTCTGAATACACTCTATGGGCTGAAACCAGAATTATTACATGCCTCGAGGTGAATGCAAATCAGTGCATTGATTTGAATAGGAACATCCGGGATGTTAGCGGGCCGGTGAACGATGTACTGACCGGTTTCCATGGTTACCCGGGCCAGTGAAGCCTTTCGATGTTTTCGACTTCAAAGTAGACGCTTAACGCTAGATGTAAAATATCCATACGCGCACTGCTATTTGGACTTTCGTTAAAATCTGTTTGATGCTGGTCGATAATGGTAATTGTTTGAAAATTACCTGCATGTAACTAAATGTTATATAGCATTAACTGTGAAGAGGCATGTAATAAAAATATTATTGCCTGAATACATGGGTTTATGTGCCCTCGCAGCAGGAGACAATTTGCCCTCCTGGCGTCGGGCAAATTGTCACCTGCTCTCGGGCACATAAACCCATGTATTCAGGCAATAATATATAATGGGCTCTAGAAGTTGAGGTTTTGAAGGATGATGTTTGGCCATGTTGATGTGTGCTGAGAATGATACCTTACAACATACTTGTATAGAAATTGCAATATTGTTGAAATTATTGAATTTTTTACCAAGTAAAATCGTACTCTATCTAAACGATAGCAGTGTTTTATTTCATTGGATTATTATAATGCATGTTCACTTTCTTTTATGAACAGAAAAGTAGAAAACAAGTACCGTACCTATTCTGAGGCACAACGCATGCTCATAACCCATTTTTACCTTTTATAGCCCCTGCCACTATTTCTGTATACATTTTCAATGGTAATAAAGGGGTGATATCAAATCTTACTATTTGGTAATTTATAGTAGTATAGGGTACAGTGCCAGTTATCCTGAGAAATTTCAGAGATTTGGTCAAACTTACAAGATAGTTGGTCACACTCAGGAGAGTTGGTCATGCTCACGAGCGTGATAAACTCTATTGAACGTGACCAACTCTCTTAAACACTCAACAGAAGAAATGGTACTGTACAACTCACCCTAGCTAATTGGGTTTAAAAAGGTAAAATGGGGTTATGAGTATGGGCTGTGCGCCAGAACCGGTACTGTACGCTATCGTTACTGATCTCTTATTTACTGACATGCAATAAACATAGGTTTTTTAAACATTAGTCACACCTTTATACGATCCAAATCGCATTTTTATTCTACTTTTTCACTACGACTTAAGGAAACACCTCAAAAAGTGCCTTCCAGACGATTTCTTTGAAACAAACTATGACTCTAAGAGAAAACTCTTGATGAGTGTAGGTATTACATTTGACACTGTGACAGAATAGTTAAAAATTCCTGTATTTCCATTTTCACTCGATCCCGAGTAAACCATAACGCCAGGAATTCTCTTTGACTATGTCTTAAAGTTTTCTGTTTTACATTCAATAAATTAAGTTTTGATTATTTCTAAAGAGAAATGACTACACTCATAAATCTATTACTAATAGTTTTCAGTTTCCATATCAAGGAAAATTTAAAAACAACAAACAAACAAAAATACATTTCTACTGCCTTCCATTCTCGATGATATACATTCTCCTTCTTCTGTACATTTGAAAGACAGAGATGTCACGTTTCTTGTCTCTTATTATTGTCTTACATACATCTTATTATCATTATGATTACACATAGGATTTTGCATCATAGACAGTTACTTCGGCGTAGTTGTCAATGTCTTGAGAGCTTTCATTCTCTTCCTCTCTTACTTTGCTGTCATCATAATTAGATTTACAGGAAATTCTGATCTGTATAAAGCAATTGCGTTTCTCTACCTCTCGAGTAATCTTTATGAGGACCCAAATCCCTTGCATTTACGGCTTACGAAGTTGAAGACAGAATCATATGCACCAAGAAAAGTCATCCACTGGGTTGATAACTATGCACCCGTGTGTGTCTCCTATGATCCATCTATTTCCATATGGGAATTGATAATGTACATCCACTTTGGCCCACAAACACCGCCTTTAGATTTTCAGTTTCATAGTTTGCACACTATGTATGTAATTTCATATTGCGTCTCTCTATTTGGACGGAGGGCACCATCATTTTGCAGGCCAAGACGATATCAATTATATCTTGCTACATCACTACACCCACTTTGTCCATACAAATCACAGAAAAGGGATTCTATTTGTGTCATCAGTATATCGGGCAATGTCCATGGCACTCCTAAGTCATGGAATGTACCAGAGGAAGGTATCACTTCCCAGCAGCATTTTTATCATCTTCTTCTTGCCTTTGCCTCTGAAAGCACTGACGCTATCACAGCCAGAGGTCACGTGGTGGCCAAGCAAATTAAGCCAGGGCAGTTCTGTCTCCAAGCTATTTTGTTTACATGTAGCATTCGACCATTTTTGCTGGTTTGATGTAGGAACAGCTGGCCCTGTAATTGATGAACAAACTCACAGCTAACATCAAGACATATATATGAGGACTGTGAACGACAAATCTGTCCGTATGCCTTCCAAACACAGGATACATGTTAAGCGCAAAGTAACTCCTGTTACATCCATGACACTATCTGCAGACTGCAACCTGTAGCAGAACTCACTCTCGATGATATACATACTTGATGATGCAAAGCAGGCACTCTGAGTAATATTCTTTCCATGATTCAAATAGAAAGAGTATTAGAGATATTCCGTATTCTTACCAGAGGCAAAATATTTTAATTGCCCCAGCATATTTAGACTAGGTCTTGTGACCCGGATTTCTGTAAAGGTACCTGCGGTTACCTTCTTTTGCCTTCTTTTTCTCTGCATCTCTTATAGACATGTCTTTGCACTGATTAATTGCTCTTAGCTTGTAAAATATGCTTAATGCGAATTCTGCGAAGGCGGCTTGGACTTTATTATGCGTCCGTATCAACGCAATGGCTTCTACAATAATGGCAGTCTTTCCGTGATATGGTATGGTATGGTATTGTATGATATATATATATATATATATATATATATATATATATATATATATATATATATACACACACTTTATTTCCCTGATATGAAAAATAATACACTTCATACCATGAAAGGCAGAAACAAATCAATGTTAATATGGAGCCAGAAATATTGTTTGACGCTAGTCCAGCCTGGTACATTTACGAAATTAACATTACACATGCGCTGCTATACAAAAAGTTCTGCAAGCAATCTTCGTATGTATATGAGAGAAAGTTTGATACCAGATTAAGGCATTCCTGTAAAGCATTCTTTACATTCTGAGGTATCACACGTTTTGGTAATTGCTTTAACGATCGATCACCAAATAACATACCGACTATTGTGACTTTATTATTTCACAGTAAGGTATTCCTGTAACAGATACAATGTCAGTGCTTTTGTGAAACATGTGCTTTGATTACATAAGTCAATGAGTTCCACAATTGAGCACCCGTGTACGAAATTGCCGACTGACCTTTGCATGTGTACATGTTGGGTAATTCATCCCTAATTTTTGACGGGTGTCATAAGAATGATCTACAACTTGAAAATAATCTGTCATGGGATGCGGTACATTTTGATAATGTAAATAGAACGCAAAGTTACCAACAGGCAACTTATAAAGCTTATAAAAAACGTCTAAAATTCGTAATTGATAGAATAAAGGTGATAATGGCTCTCTGAATCCAGAGAAAGTCATTGTTGGCACACACATTTTCTGGGTGATAAGACTTGAATTGAGATAGGATGAATATCTATTTCCCGATACTTCTAAACCATATGTAATGTGCGGTTGAACAAACGATTTACAATGTAACACTAATGCGGTACAACATTTCTTAATCCGAATAGAATTTCCGCTTTTGTTCTAATTAGTGCATTGACCTCGGTAGTATGTTGTTTCCATGTTAGATTTTCATCTATATTTACACCCAAAAATGACACTTGATTAGACTGATTTAAAGGCACACTTTTTACACAAATATCACCTTGTAAATACACTGATTTACGTTTCTAGTGGAAAAATACATAGGTAGTTTTCTTGATATTTATAGTGAGCCTATTTGCATCACACCAATAGGTTACATCTCTCAAATAGTTTTCTACTTGTGAGATGTCTATACATTTCCTGTCACTCAAATATGTGTGAAAAAGGTTCGAATCATCTGCAAACAGTCGAAAATCAAAGCATAGGGGGTCGCCTTTGTGTCCGTCCCCATGGGTAGGGAGGTGTTTCGTTGTATTGCTAAAGATATATTCTACCAACCTTTGGTGTTTTAGCACTGCCCTTGACAATCTTGCGTAAATGTTTTATCAGCATGCTGCATCTATTATCTGATGAGTTTGAGTGCCTAATTAGCCAAAGTAAGCAAGGGTAAGTTACTAATCTGTGGACGCTGTCACCAGATTATTACCGGATTAAATTTGACAAAGTCAACAACGAATGCGCCAGCCAGGTATGACAAGAGGCCTCTTGTTATTTTATTTATACCACCGTCCCTCCACCCACGGTGGGACGGTGTTTATACCTTGCTGGTGCGTTCGTTGTTGACTTTGTCAAAGTTAATCCGGTGATAATCTGGTGACAGCGTCCACAGATTAGTAATTTACCCTTGCTTACAGTGGCAAATTAGGCACTCAAACTATTCAGATAATAGACTTAATTACTACCCTAGCTTGCTTTGGCGAATAAGGCGATCAAACTTGTCAGATAATAGACGCAACACAGTGACAAATACGGAAAAAGAAATCGTTACAAAACCAGTGCTAACATAAGACAGAGATACCAAAGCTGCAAACAAAAGGTTGGTGGAATAAATCTTTATTGGTAATATATATCATAGTCAAACGTGTTAAAAATAAAACAAACCATATGAACCTTCATTGTCCTGAGACCAAGACACCTCTACCCCTGGGGACGCCCTTTGGTGCAATTCCCTATGATCAAAGTAGTCAGACGAATTATGCAGGTCATTTATATAAATTAAAAATAGTGTTGGTCCAAGTATTGACCCCTTGGGCACTCCGCAAGTGACTGGCAATTTCACAGATTTAATGCCATCTGCAGACACATACTGCACTCTCTGATTTAAATATTCAGTAAACCAACACATGGGTTTTCCTCTAACACCGTAATTATGGAGTTTTGACAAAAGAATATTGTGGTCAATAGTGTCAAACGCTTTCGCAAAATCTAGCAAGATTCCTATTGTGGTATTTCCCTGGTCAATTGGCTGAGCCAAATTGTTCAGTAAATTAATGAGAAAAAGTTTAGCACGGTGTTTTCCTCGAAATCCATACTGATGTTTGTGAAGGAGATTATACTTATTTAAATACGTAACTAGCCGATTATTAACAATCTTCTCCAAGATTTTGCTAATAAGCAGTAGCACAGAGATAGGACGATAATTTCCAGCAATGTCATTTGACCCTTTCTTAAAGATTGGAACTACTCTGGCGACTTTTAAAGGATCTGGAAACTGACAACTTATAAAAGAAAGATTGAAAATATGACAAAGGGGTCCTTAGATGTATTCTGCAGCATTGACTAAGAGTCTTGCAGACACATTGTCACAACCAACAGCTTTTTTCATGTTAAGCCTGTTCAGTTGACTAAAAAATTCAACTTTACTTGCAGAAAACAGAAAAAAACAGGTTTTAGGGTTTTGAGAGAAACTCCTCATACAATGGATGCACTTGAATTACGAATTTTACTCGCTAAGCCTTGACCAATACCCGTGAAGAACTTATTAAAGTCATTTTGAATATCTTGAGGGTTACCGTAAGTTAACGGAGTCCCCTCATCTGTATCTATGATGAACTGATCTGGTAAACAAGTGCGTGGCTTTCTATTACGAATGCAAAGCACTTCATTGATGATATTTCAGGTTGGTTTTGAATTTCTATAATTTTTCCCTAAAAAGAGAAGCGTAAAAATCTCGTTTTGCAACCCGTGGTCAATACATTTCTATAACGTTTATAATGTGCGACTTTCGTCATTTCATGACCTGATTCTATATATGACCTTAGCATACAAAGAATGTTTTTGTTAGTTGACTTTCTTATTGATTTAGTTATCCATGGTTTAGGTTTTAACACTGATTTCAGTGACCGTGATCCTATTGGAACATGTCGATCACAACATTCGATAAAAATTGAGAAAATTTTGTTATAAGCTTCATTTACATCATCTGTATACATGTAAACCTCGTTTTAGGGTTGTCTTGACAGATCCTGTCCGAAATTGTCTGGAGAAAATTTCTTGTAACTTCTATAGTGCATCTGTCTCAGACATACTATTAGTAGTGTAGATATTCTTAAACACTGCTAGATGGTCGGAAATATCTCCGAAGTAGACTGTACAGTAGTTTATATTGTATAAATCTGATCAATAGTGGTTCTGGAAGTATTTGTAATTCGCGTTGGCGTATAAACAAGCTGTTTTAGATCTAAGCATGTCAGTTTCGTATAAAAGTGTTATACTCTATAATCTTGTTTTGAGAAATCTATGTTGAGATCACCAATTACAATGCGATGTGTTTTGTCAAGTTTGATACGATCCAATACTTCCAAAAGGCTATTTTCAAATTTTCTTATGCTTGTATTTGGTTTCCTATACATAATACCTGTGATGAAAGAGAAATTCCTATCAGTACTTTCCAAGCAAAGTGACTCCAAGTGCAATAATTGGAAAGATAATACTTTATATTTTAACAGAACTTTGGATCATATAAGCAACACAGCCACCGCAATCCGTGGCATTTTCAGGCCAACCGAATTTTAATGTTGAAATCGAAGAAGCAATTCTGAAATACCGTAATATTTCTTTCCGTGATTGTCGTTTTTAGAGTTTGCATTTCCAACATCGGATTTTACATGTAACGCCGTGCATTACGCGGCCAGCGTATATTTGATGATGATATTGGAGAACTAAATGCGTATTGGCTCGGCATCCAGCACCTCTGCATTATTCGCATGAAATACGTGAGAAGATGCAAAGACTAGCTTTCCAATAAACTTGAAATAAATCGAATATCGAAATTTGGTGTTGAACAGGAAGTTTCATTTTTAGCTCACGTGTGTAAACACGTGGGCTAATGTCATAGCGATGTCTGTCTGTCTGTCCGTGTGTGTGTCTGTATGTTAGTGTGTGTGTGTGTGTGTGTGTGTGTGTGTGTCTGTGTCTGTCTGTCTGTTTACACGATAACTCAAAAACGCCTGAACGAATTCAAGTCAACTTTGGTAGACAGGTACCATATGCTACTTGCAAGAACTGATTAGATTTTGGTTAGTGTGGCTTGCATGTTAATGAAGTTATGCAATATCGTTTTTTTTTCCGTACAATGGTTTCTCTATGGAGACGGTAATGACAGTGTAGATATATATCAAGAAATACTGCACAAAATTTCATGAAACTTTTCACAGATGACAATCTCAGAACATTATCATGATACTGTGAGTGTCATGTCAATTATCTTCTCATTTGCATATTTAATGAACTTTTGTTATAAGTGAGATAATTCTGAAATTCCTGCACCAAACTTGATGATACTTGCAACAAATATTGATCTGATATATATCTAATTATACTTAGAAGCATTGGGCAGTGTAAAGTTAATAAATAGCTCATTTGCATATTTTATGAAGTTTTTTAATTAGTCATATAACTGCACCAAATGTGATGAAATCTGCTGCAGATACTGATCCGACACATATCTAATTGTGGTGTAAAGCATTTAGTTGTGTGGAGTTAATTAAGGGTTCATTTGCATATTTAATGAACTTTGTAATTAGTGATATTACTCCGAAATTACAGTATTAAATTTGATGAAACTTGCTACAGATGTTGATCTGATAAATATCCATTCGTACTGAGAAGCATTGAGCAGTGTCAAGTTAATAATTAGCTCATTTGCATATTTCATGAAGTTTTATAATTAGTGATTTAACTCCGAAATAACTGCATCAAATGTGATGAAAACTGCTGCAAATACTTATCCGACAGATATCTAACTGTGTTGTAAAGCATTTAGTAGTGTGAAGTTAATTAAGGGTTCATTTGCATATATAATAAACTTTGTAATTAGGTATGTAACTCTGAAATTACGGCACCAAATTTGGTGAAACGTGCTGCAGATATTGATTTGATAAATATTTAATTGTGCTATGAAACATTGAACAGTGTCAAGTTAATTTAGGTCTCATTTGCATATTTAATGAACTTAGTAATTAGTGACATTACTCTGAAATTACAGCATTAAATTAATTGAAACGTGCTACAAATGTTGATCTGATGGATATCTACAATTGTCCCGTGAAGCATTGAGCAGTGTCAAGTTAATTAACAGCTCATTTGCATATTAAATAAAGTTTTGTAATTAGTGATTAAACTCTGAGAGTACTGTGCGAAGTTGATAAAACCTGCTACATAGAGTGATATAACATATATGATCTTATTGTTCTATGAAGCGTACTACTATTAATGAACCTGTTGTAAAACACGTGAGCATATTCAGTTCATATCTGGTTCAATTTTTCATTTTATGTTGACCTTTACCTGGAGTCACAAGTCGGACAGCCATGCCAAACATAATAAGTTTTCAGTCAGGCATATTTAATTACAAACGAGTTACTCTACTTTGCTTCCGAAACATTCACGGTATATGGTCATCATGCCCCCTCCCAAATAGAGCTGTTATGGAGTTGCGTGTGAAAGAGTGGACAAAGTTTCAGGGTAACTACTTTTCCGCCAGATGCGTTCCTTATTCAGAATGAAATAATTGATTGATGGTTGATAAATATGTTGATTTGCAGTTCTCTACAGCTTGATGCTTTTCTTACTCTCTTTTTTTAATTTTCCCGGGATCAGGAAGTGCCTTTATGCAACTATCATCAACTGACAACTGTTCTAGATCCATAGCTATCCTTTTGCCAGACTTTCAGATCAGCCTCAGGCCGAGTAAACAGCGTCTCAGCATAGACACTAACGTTTTATCAGAAAGTATCACAACAGGTGGAAGAAGGTCAGCTATTAAGGTAACCGTCGACAGTATAGGCGCCGGCGGATGTTTTGTTTAAAATGTATCAGTCTGAGTGACACGGGATCATCACTAGAAATGTAAACATGATCGGGTCAAAACCAATATCGAAAATCGCATATCCGAAATGAGGGGCTGTGTATCAAATTGCAATATTCGATTTTGTTGCGCGCGTAAGACAGAACATGTCGCACAAGAGCAGCTACTTCATGTGCAATATTGCTAGTCAACACTCTTAAACATCAACGTAAAGCCGATTCCACACAAACATTTTTCTCTTACCAAACTAGAAAAATGCCTGGCCGCAAAATGTATTGCGCACAATCGATGCACCTCGCGCTATTTAAATTTTCGAATTCGTTAACAAATTTGCAGCGATTTATGTAAAAAATGCTTGAAAACGTCATTTCCTTAGGTCTTGAAATCCCTAACAAAATGCAATTTAGACATAATTTATCATGTCTTTCTGTGATTTCCACATCGAAATATGGTTGGCCTAAAAATGCCACGGATTTAATATTCTGTACCACTTCATTTTTCGTTTGTGGTGAAAAATATGTCTCCATATCTAGGTGTCATGGCTTTAAACTGAATCTGAAACTCAAGCTCTGAAGTTTATATCAGATTTGATGTACAAACGAAAGCACTTCAAAGAATTCAACATTGAGGGCGCTATACACCAAAGCCCGGCCGCTCCTCCAGTAATGTCAACTGTTGTGCAAATATTACCGTCATATTTCACTCTCTTCAAAGGCGAATTTATACATGAAACCCAGTGTTGGAATGTTTCTGCCACAAAACTAATGAGGAAAATCTTAATTGGACTTTAATGCAATGCTTTAAAATTGGGAAAAAACTATTCGAACTAAATAAATGTTAGGGCACCGGAAGCTCTGCAAGCTGTCGGTCAACAAGAATAGCGAAGGAAAGTTAAATCTTGCGCGACTGATTTCTATGCTACTTTAATCGTCTTTTTGGTCATCAGTACGAACACATAATTAAAACGAAATGTTAAGAAAATTTAGTATCATCAATTCTCTAGCTGCGGGGTATTTGTCTCCAGTCACAGTCACTGTGTCTCATAGAGCGAGCTCCATAGCGTTCTCTGTACTTGCGGTCGTCACTCTCGACATGAATCTAACGCGGAAAGTTACTCAGGTATACTAAGGAGGTAATAGACACCGACATGAGTACAAAGACGTGAGCTTTGTATAAAAATTAGAATACGAATGATATTGGTTTATTTGTCTCGAATGAAAATTGCATACCTTCGATACGACCTCAGGTTCTCAAAATGTTATTTTCACTTTCACCTCTGAATGAACAGCCCTACCCGGCGACACTGAACATTTTGTCACCGTTTCAGAAATACCGTCTGCATTTACCAAATTTTACCTTCCTCCTCTTAAACACAAAAAGGGAAGTCGGGGAAACTATAAAGTGTAGACGGACCCTTTCGGTGTTTACATGCCATAGAAAACAAGTGTAAATTTGTACTTTGAGTTGACCTATTATGGGACCCTCCATGCCACCGGAGTTTATTTGTCATGATGAAAACGGAAAACACTAAATGGATAAATAATGCTGAAAAAAGTCGTCTTGTGACGAAAACGAATGTCAATATAGCAATAAAACAACCGTCGAAAGCTGACATTAAATCATCCTTTCTGCGCATTGCCAATTGGTCACTGTTGAAGAATTCACCGATTATTGTCCTGTACGTATACTCGTCTCAGCTGCATGTACGTCTTTTTTTTGAAAAAGATAAATGTATTTCCACATAGTCACAAATAAAACAAATCTACATAACTGTGAATGCATTAAAATTACAATGCGTCTTGTCTGAAAAAACAAACAAACAAATAATTAGCTGCTTAATTCAAAAGATCATCATATGAATGCATTCAGGATGCATTCTTCTCCTTCAAGTCTTACAAGGCTTGAAATCTTTGTGATAAAATCCTCAGTTTTGCTCATCATCTTATACATGTTTTAAGTGAAATACAATGTATTCATCCATGAGGAGAGATGACATTTCAATTGCATGACATAGGATTGAAGGGAAACTTTAATTCCATCAAGAGTAACCGAATTTCGAATATTCCAAACTGTATATTTTACAAAGGAAGTAATACAGTAAATAATGTCAGATGTTGCATCAATATCATTTTCGATTCCTGCAATTGCTAATCTTTTGCATGTACGTCAGGTTTGGTAGGTTTGTATGTGCGATAGCGCCCTCTATACAAACTCTGTCATCGTTCATCGTAATGGCGTCTTATCAACATCGTGCCTGCAGGGACGTTGGATATAATGACTTATGTCGGCGTGATTTAAGTTCATCGATAGGAAATCTTAAAACCATACATAACAGAGATAACAGAGGATATGCAGGTAACTTTTTAAAACATTATTTTGCACACACAACTGTTGATTCGCCATTCTCTACGAGTTGAGATGTGATGGGATTGGTTCTGTAATCAGTAAGCTTGCATTGCAGAACACACCTTTTGACAAAATGACTCAAATATTTCGGTACGAATTCTCCAAAACAACTCACTTTTGGTATATTTGTATCGAAGACATGAAGCGACAGCTATGTTAAATATTTCAGTTCAAAATTCTGTTTGGAAATGCAGAAAATAACCCCCATATTGATTTGTTGACATGACTCATGTGTTGTGATGTTGACAAATCACCGTCGATTGTCATACACTTCTTGTCAAAGTTCCTCGATTTTTTCACTGAAAATGTGTCTGAAATTATTAAATTTCATCATGTTCAAACTCTAGAGAAGTGGCGACAACAACTTTGAATATTTTGTCCCCAGAATATCGGTTCTAAATGCGAGAAATAACCGATTATTAGTTTGGAAGGTGATGTAAACAGTGCAGGCCGATCGTTTCGTCACGCTTGAGTGACGATTAAAATTAGCGCGTCAAAACTTTTGAACAAATTTCAATATTTTGATGAAATTTAGACATTACACATCATCTTGGTGTTTCTGTCTACTTAGAAAATACATAGATTTCATCGCTGGGATCTCCTCTAACAGCAATTCTATCACCGTCGGCGGTCACTGCCATATAGCAGGGGTAGATCACTTGACGATGGAAAAGATGATCTATACAAGTTCCATCTTCACTGCAAATCGAAATCCTAGCATTGAAGTGATCACAAACATAAACATGATCAGCGCCATCAACGGCAATGCTGTGTGGGTGGTACAGCTGACTATCACCGTGACCAAAGTGACCGTATTGGTACAGGAAATTGAACTGAGCATCAAAACACTTGATGCAGTCATTCCAACTGTCAGACACCATGATGACATCCTTACTGTTGACAGCAACAAAGAAGGGGTTGTTGAATTGTGTATGGCCGCTACCAAGACTACCAATTTGTCCAATGTAAGGTCCATCCTGGCTGTACTTCAGGACACGATGACCGTTGACCTCTGTAACAATAACAAACCCCTTTCCAAGAGCAATGCACCGGGGATCTGAGTCTGCAGGTAGGGTAATTATTCTGATAACTTTATTATTTTGATCACAAACAACTATTTGCACATTACTGACATCAAGGATGAAGTAGAGGTTGTCCTGAGAGACAGCTATGGACCTTGGCTTGAATGGCTTGGCAAACTGACCACTGAAACTGCCCAACTCCTTTTCACAAGTGTAATCTTTGTTCAGTATGTGTACAATATTGTTGTCTCTGTCACACACCAAAAGTTTATCCTTATGGAATGCCAGACCTTTTACAACTTTGAACTTGTGTCCTTGATGACCCTTCAGAGTTCTTCTTGACCAACGTTCTGAAAGGTCAAAGGTCAAAACAGGATCATTAGAACATGAAATAGAAATACACTGACAACAGACTGTACTGGAACTCGTGTATCTTGGAAGTTAAAACAGATATAGACACAAATGAAAGTAAAGTACAAAGTCAATTATTCAATCAATCTTTCTACTTTTTTTTTCATCATCCTATCTTACATTTTAGTACATTATTACCATGGCAACACAAGTGTTAATTTTATCTGAAAGGTCATTTCCAAATGTTGTTCACAATATCTCAGCTTCTTTATATGTTTTGTCGATCAAATTTGACTCAGACATATTAGTGCAATAAAGGGAACATTGTCCAATGTAGCTGATTGAGGGAAAGTCATGTTGCCATGGCAACATTTTGTAGATTTTGGTTCAAAAATGATTATTTTGGTATATCTTCTGAGTTTCTTTTGTTGAAATGAAAATTCTTTACAAAACCTTTTTTGATTATAGTAAACATTGAATTGTCAGTACACTGAATTCAAGAATCAAATATAATGACAAAATGCAAGTTTTTGTGTAAAAATGATGTTTCTGCAATTTTGCTAAATGAAACAAAGTTGCAACTTTCTACCTATAATAAATTCTGTCATTTTACGATGTTAATAACATGAGTGTGTGCGTAAATGTTGCACTCATTTTGTGAATGATTGCTGTTGTGCAACTTATCATTTGATAAATTTATTGATCTGTTGTCATAGCAACACTTGTGGACCAAATGTTAAAATTTATAACTCAGTTATAATGTACTCTCTTTATTGGTAATGTTTATTTAAAATTCTCTGACAATAATCTACAAAAATTACACAAAGCACAGTGGTACTATAATTAAATAATGCGGACAATGCTCTTTTTACACATGTTATTTATTTATTGAATGATAATTTTTATTTTTTTCAAAGTTTTCATACAGCCTCAACTCATCATTAGACAGTTTTAAAAATATTGCTGTTATCATTAACCTATGATATCAAAATTTAAATGATGAAGTTTATTGATATATCAAGGCTTACAGGTACTGTAAAATCTTGCACTGTGTCAAATTGAAATAGCTAACCAAGTTGGTCACTCTTTTTAAGGAGAATGAATGTAAATTTCCTTTGTTTCATCCATTCAAAAAGTGACCATACTTTGTATTGGCCATACAGGTGAAACTGGTTTCTCTGTTTCCGTGTATTAGCTTTATCATAAATCTGTCAGACTGAAAGTCTGTAAGAACATTTTAATCTTTCTGGAAATTACTAACTCCTCCACAAAAGGTCATCATTAATTTTCCTGTTTATTCAAATTAACAATAAGAATAAATAGAAAATAAAAAGTTCATTCTCTGAAAATTGTCTCTGAATTTCTGAATTTCTGTACGACTGATTGCTAGAGTTTTGATTTCATTGTGCAAATCATGTTGAATTATGGGTAATTTGCATCATACCATTGAAAAATTACTTAAAGTAATTTCAGAGGATATTTTTTGCCGACAACTTGATGACTGTCGGTACAAATGTTTTTTTATTTCTCTATTGTAGGTCAGTTTACATACCGTACAATGGAGTCATCATGTATGTACAGTATTAGTGTGGGCCTTCTGGAACCTATTCAGCATTTTATGTAAGTTGATTTCAATTACTGGTAATATTTATTCTTACAACATGAACAATAATACCATTACATTGCTTCTGCTTTCTGCCTTTTCTACAGATTTATGCTGAATGTTAAACTATTTCCTTTCAAACTGGTATCTGTAGTGTCCATATGCTGACCTAATCAAAATACTGCTATGAGTTATGGGTAATTTGCATCATACCTTTGAAAAATTACTTAGAGTAATTTCAGAGGATATTTTTGCTGACAACTTGATGTCTATTGCTTTAAATGTTTCATTTCTCTATTGTAGGTCAATTTACATACAATGGAGTCATCATGTATGCAGGGCTCGAAAATTTTTTTAAAAATTCACTTGCCGTAGGGCAAGTGAATTTTCAATTCCACTTGTCCGGAAGAAAAATTCACTTGCCCTGAATTTCAGATTTAAGGAGTAAATGTGTATTGTTTTATTCATGTCATTGTAAAGAAACAGTAGCTGCTGTGCTCTCGCTGTCGCTCGTAACTTTCGTAAATTACGAACAAAAATGAAAATTTACGAAAAAAAATGAATGCCCGATCGGCCATTTACGAACGATTTTGTTATTTTTGAAGCCTGATTTTTGGTCAACATTGTGAATTCCGAGGAAAAACTGTCATATCTCGTCTTTCAAAACCTACGCTGCCCCTATCATCGGCGCATCGACACATGGTGATAGCTGGCTTTGGACTTTGACCTGTGATAACATGAGCATGCGCGAAAAGGTTTCAAGATCCCTGGGTCTTGTAATCTCATAGTGCACTGGTGTGTCATGCACCCCATTATGGATTACGGTAGTTTCGAGACACCCAAACACTCACATGCTGTCAACTTTCCGAATGGACTGTTGACGCGGATCGAGGGAAACGGGCAGTTACAAATACTTTGGATTGATAGTATCCAGCTGGGAAAGATAGTCGGGCATAAAAACGGCAACTGATATGAAAAAAATACGAAACAATGAAACCGCCGAGCTAGAAGAGATCAAGAACAGTCAGCCTGAAAGACAGTCGAACTACAGCAGAACTGCAGTCCGGACCGAGCATGGTTGAACATGTACTGCAAAGTGTTTTTCTGTGCATGGAGATGGAAGCGAGCCGGAAATCTTAGATGTCATAGATTTGTCATTTGACGATCTGCAAATTGAATTTTTCAGTCAGCTTGCCAATTTTAATAGGTTTCCTTCAAAATATTTTCCAAGAACCTGTCTCAGCAAATGTTATGAATACTGATAGTTTTCTATGATCCAGAGAAAATGCTGTGCACAGTCCCATGACCAAAAAGTTTATCCAGACAAAAAAATAAATGACGATCATGAGCAGGATCACCAGTCTCAGTTTGCGTACTTAAATTTGACTGAGATCAGACAAAATTTGTGCGAAACTACAGACTGCCAAATGTTCTGATCAGTGGTTGTTTAAAAAGAATT
>LD374171.1:0-15718 GCA_001465055.1 Ptychodera flava | reverse complement strand
TTGCAAATCACTGTCACTGCTTATCTCAAGTTCTACCAATTTTTACCTAAACATATTAAAAGGGCAATTCTCTGTGTGCAATCTGTTTTATTTGCTACGGAGACATATGAAAATATGAAAGAGACTTTTAGCAGAAAAAATATTGGAAAAGGGAACTGTAAAGTCAAAGTATTGCGAATCGCACCTTGTTAAACGTCAAATTCTACCATTTTTTAACCTAGACATATAATAAAGGGTAATGCCTTGTATGAAGTCTGTTTTGTTTGCTATAAGGACCTGTCACAAATACGAAATAGACTTTTGGGCAATGCCTTGTGTGAAATCTGTTTTATTTGCTAGAAGGCCATGTCATAAATATGAAATAGACTTTTAACTGAAAAAATATTGGGACGCAACAGCTGTCACAGTCATGTGTTGAAGGGTACCGCAAAATCACGATTTTGAGCTGAGACCAACGAAAATTTTTATTAACCATGTCTTTGTTTAAGTCATATGCCGAGCCTAACTTATACATAGCCTGGTTGTGGGGTATCATTAGCAAAGCGATTTATTTTTCTTTAAGGTGAACTTTTGTAATATACAAATATGCTTTACAGTTTTCATGAAATAGGACCAAGACTTACCTAATACCCCAAAAGATTACATTTCAAATTACGGCTTATCTAACGTTTTAGGATTTGCTTTTGCTCCACACAATACAGAAGGCAATATAATGCTTATATGAAATTCGTTTTGTCTGTAACAGACGTATGTCAAAATATGAAGTGAACTTAATATAATTTAGTCGCCACTGGGATCATATTTCTAGGGGTACACAGATACGGCAAATTTCCTGAAACATATAAATTTTTATCAAACACGTTTTTATGAAAGAATTCAGCCAAAATCATAGTCACGGATGATCTCAAAATATTATCAGCATCGTATATTGAATTATTTTGTTTCAAGTTTGTTTTGTAAACTGTATCAATGAGCACAGCTAATTCAACAGTTTAGCTGATCCAATAATCGTTTCTAAACATTATACATTACATCAAAATTACCTGGGCGTTCCTGAAGAAAAGCTTGTATAGATATATCAGAAAGCTGGACTTTGTTCATTAACAAAATATTATGGAATAGATATACCTGATATTTAGCTGCTCTAATTATCGTTTCCAAACTTCATAAATTAGCATAAGTGTCTAAAGATATGTCATATAGCTTGGCTTTCTTCAATAACAAAAATAGGGATATGTCCAATATTTAGCTGCTCTAGTGATAATTTCTAAACTTCATAAATAAGCAGAAATTTAGCTAGCCATTCCTAGGTACTTTATTCCTGGATATATCCGATATTTGGTCGATTTCATTATCGTTTCTAAACTTTGTAAATTGGCTCAAGTTTAGCTGGCATTCTTCAGTAAAATTTTTTCAGGATATATCCCATATTGAACCGATCTAATTATCGTTTCTAATCTTTACGAATTAAATCAAATGATGTTCAATAGTTTAAAAGTATGTATCTGATACTTGATCGACCTCATTATTGCTTATACACTCAGTATACTTTATAAAGTAGTTCAGATTTAGCTGGGCTGACATGTTCAAAACGTTCAAAGTTTGGTAATAGCTTTTCTGTAATTGTATGTCACTGAATGTGCAAATGATTTATTGTGAATACAAAACTGCGTAAATTCTCTGAGATTTATGTTTCAATCTGGACTACAGTGTCACTGTTTGTAAAGGAAGGTTCCCATTTGATCAGATAATTGGCCAGCCAACACTACCTTGCTTAGGTCTTGGGTGTATGTTTCAAGTGGATAACAAGAAAATGATTTGCAAATATTTAGGATTGTCGTTTAGACTTGTTGTCTTAGCCTATGTAAACGCCATGGAATGGAATAAAATACTCGCAAGCTGACTAGCTATGCAAAAGCAAGCAGAGATCCGGGGAGTGCCAAGCCCGGACGTGACGGACAAAAGTGCAGGATTGTGTTTTAGCTTTACTTTCCCTACCTTCCATGTTTGTTAAAACAAAAGAAAGTGGAGTAATACAATCTAATTTATGGTACCATGTTTTTGCATTTCAACAACAAGTTATGTACGACCAAGAAATTACTACCAAAATATACGATGTTCAAAATACTATAGGCATGAATCCATATATATATTTATGCAATAGACCATCGACATTGAAATAACTCTAAAACCAATATCTAAATCATGAAATAGATATCAAATTACAGAAGATAAGTTTCATGTAAAATGAATTATGAAAAGTTATGTATAAAATATAGTACATATAGCCGAAAAATAATATAAAAATATGATCGTGTTCTCCACATGGTCAAATTTTAAACGGCCGCACTTATGTACTAATTGTAGTTACATGATAAATCTCTAACATTGACAATTATGGGATTATATAAGAGATTTCCCCCAAAATGTTATTGTTTTTAACGTTAAAACTAGAAGTGTTATTATACAGTTAATATTATTGTACTTTTTTGTATGTAGGCCTACGCGTGAATGTAGATGAACAAGAGTGAGAGATAGGTATAATTCCCCGCACAATTTTCCATGTCAGGCCTTGTGATTTAACACCCTGCAAAACTTGTCAATGGCTGACTTATAACAATTAGAAAAGATTATTAGTCTATGTCAAAATATTGCACATATTCAACATTTCTACTCAAGAACACTCAATCCATTGGAAGAACATGGAACAGGCTGTTTTTACACTCGAGGACGCATCATACCCTCCCCACCACAGCCATGGGCCAATCTAGGCCTATTTGCAAAACCTGGTGAGTGTCGCACGCACCAGCTACAACTCTAAAAATGCTTAAAACTGGTGCACCAACGATTAAAAATAAGAATAAAATAAATAAACTCTTAACAATACCTTCTGATAGTCTAACTACACAGAACAGCTGACAGCTGATCATCGTATAAAACATTCAATTTGACAATTTTGAATCTTCCACTTTTGCCTTGTTTCAACCATATTGTCAATAATTTTATTAAGAGAACCCGTTTTTCTAGTAAAATGACATTATAAAACAATAAAAATGCAAATAGTAATCTTAACGTGCATTTATGATGGTAATACATCCACTATTCACCACAGAATCATCCCTAAAAGCAGCAACTATGGGATTTTACAGTAATTGATGGTCGTCATGTTTGAAAATGGCCGCCACACCAGAACGAGGCTCTACCTGTAAGGGATCGGTATTCAAATTGATTTTTAAACAATAAATATGCAAATGGTAATCTTAAAAGGCATTTATGATGGAAATACGTCCTCTATTCCCCACAGAATCATCTGTAGAGCAGCAACTATGGGATTTTATAGTGACTGATGGTCGCCATATTTAAAAATGGCCGCCACACCAGAACGAGGCTCAACCTGTGGTGGCTCGGTATCCAAATTGATTTATATTATGATAATCTACATTCGTACCAAATTTCATGCTTTTATCACAAAATGCACAATTGTTATGAAAATTTTGGTTATGCCGCACCACTATATGAAACCAACATACCCGGGAAATTTGTGCTCGACTTTTCACTCAGTCAGTTCGACCGCTTATCTCCCTCTCACTTACCGTCGTTTCTAGATTACATCTTTCTATCATTTATGGTCCCTTGCAGTCTCTGGATAGGGGCGCTTTCGAAGCTCAAGGTGTAAAAATATACTCAGTCCCCTCAGTTAGATAGAAGGTGGTGCAGGACAAGTTTCTGTTCGACAAATCGATTTAAGGTAATATGCGTCTCGAAAATAAAGGCTTAAATGTAAACTTTTTATAACACTTTCGTAAAGGGAAATTCTTAAACATCGCTTTTCAAAAATAAAGAACAATTATTGGGGTCATAGCGTTATTTTTGGTACTAGAGACACTCATTTAGTATACCCAAATTCAAAATTCAAAATTACCGCTATACTTATGTTCTCAGCTCCATTTGGAAAATCGAATTTTTTTGTTTCATATAAATACGATGAAAATTTTTTCACTCCAGTCCACAGGGGTATTGATCGTCTGCACATCTGTTTCGGAGACTTATTCCACATTTCAAATCATATATTTCCATGTTTTACGAAGACAAGTTCAATGTCAGTTGTTCAGACACATCTGGAATATTCTCACACGTATAAGTTCTCATGATTGGAGGTGTGCAATGGATGGGTGATTCAATTTAACGCAAATAGGCATGTAGTGAAAGACTGAATTCGAGAACACGACTTTTCCGTTGCGGAAAGCGACAAAACGGGCAATTACCCTAACATTGGCCCTGAAAGATAAAAAAGACACAGTATATCATGACATCTACTTTAGCTGTTCCTGAATACCTAAGTTCCTAACACCTACTTAAGATGATTTTCGCTGAATTGAGATCGTTGTGTAAGTGAAGTGACTGGCGCGGAAGTCGTTAACCGTGACTTGGGAAGAATGAGGCGGATCCAGCGTTTTCAGAATCTTTCGTACAAAGAAAACGCATTTATTAAACCGAAAGCATTTAATCAAATGCCACTCATATCATTGATTGCCTTTTTCTGCAAATTGATAAGCGAGACATGACATATCCTTACATGGATTGACTTTGATCAGCGCAACTCTATTTCTCGGGACAGTAAACATGGTAAATCTGACGTAGCGAGGGTACAGGACTTTCATAGGAAGCGTGCATCGAGCAGCAAATGGCCACGCGTTATGAGATTCGCCATTGCCATTTATGCAGAATGTACCGTGAGGAAGAATATTCGGATTCTCATTCTGATCTACTTACTACTTGTGGGGGCTCATTTTAAAGCTCTTGGAGTAGAAAAAATTTCGCTATCTTATTTTTCCGAATATCAAAAATTATATTCCCTCCGTAGAGTTAACACAGGAATGGCGGCCATTTTGAAGACACTTCGTTGCTCTGGAACCAACTGCGCACTCGTGACCCCTGATTATTCTTGATTCGGAAAGAGAAAGGTTGAAAGTTTCTCTAAGGACAGTTTGAGCAAAAGTTTTAAGTCTTTCACTTTCGAGGCGCGTGCTAAAAAAGAAACCTGAAAATGTATTTAATAAAGACGCTAGAATATTGTTATAAAAAACAATTTTAGATGCATTTTCATTTTTTTCTGTTTTGCACTAGCATTTTCCCCTAGCGTGTAATTTGGTGAGACCCTGAATCCCAGTAATGGCAAACCAAAATAGATTAGGAAGCAGTGTACGTTTTTGTGTTTCTGGCTGTAAACTCGACCCTTTAGATCTCCAGATCTTTTAAAATTCGTGTTGTTGACGTATCTGTCGTACAAATCTAGAGTCGATGTATACCCTGAGGTGAACGGAAGTGTGCTAGACTTGAGTGCTGGTTGCACAGAATTTGACAACGTCATTGACAAAGCCGCGTCAATCCACTTCTTTCAGCTATTCCCGCGAATCGTCAGAGTCGTCAGAGAAAATCCCGGAACTGCGAGTATAATTGTGACTTTACCATAGGTTATTTAAAGACGCAAAGTGACTGAAAGGCGTGTAGATAATTTTTCGGAATACAATACACTAACTATATTCGATATTCGAGTCACGCCTGACTGGCCTGTGGAAAGATGATAACAGAGAATTGGCGGTAGTATTTCTTTCACTCAGTTTCCTTCCTTCCTTTCTTGATTTCGCCCCCAGGGGGCCTTCTGACACTGTTTTCGTTACTCTGTGAGTTGTTTACAACATCGAAGAGTAAACTGGTTTACGACTTCGAAGGTGAAGCCCGGCTTCACCGTTCGAGTACTAATCCAGAAAGTGCGCCATCTACAGATCTGGATCACCATGAACAAAAATATACCACTCGCCATTAGGTCGTTTGTACCCTTTCTACTTAGAATTGCATCATTTGTACCTAAGCCGTTTCTCTCCGCTATATTGTCGTTCCTACCGTTCATTCGTGTTTGTCCACTTTCTGGCGACGTTCATTTTGAAAGAGACGTTTCAGTCCGTGTTCCATAAATACCAATGAATACTTTAGCATACAGATATTTTTGAAGGAAAATATCATTGTAATCTGAGAGTAAAATTTAAATGTCTTCCCGATTTGCATGGATTGTTAAAACGTATTAAGATACAAACTTGAATATCTGATTAGTTCATGAGTTTTACGTATTTTCAAATCATTTCTTGTTTACAATATGCAACGTTATTTTTGACATTCTAGTCAAGATTAAAATTCAGCTAACTCAACATCTGATGTTGCACATACACTGTTAGTAAACTTGATCAATGGCTGTTAAACTGAGCTTGGTTGATTTGAGTCTGGCCACACTTAATCTTACCGCAAACTGGTGACCACGGCACAGAACATTTTAACAACAAAGGCATTATCAGTTCAGCAGTGACATACTCACGGAATACTGTATCAGCAGTGGCGACTGAGAGAGTGTATCATAGCATTGGCAGCAGCAATAGCAGAGACAGAAGAGCAAATCTGCCTTACATGTAGTTACTTAGAGTATCATTGCTCGTGCCTTGATATAAACGTGTACGTACATGATAGACTCAATGATGTCGTGTTTGCAAACCTGCTGCTGGTTGGTGCCACGCGCCAACATGTAGAGGTGCTTAGAGTTCATTCACCCGACACAATTGTGAGAAACATAAGGTGCACAGTATTCAAAGTGTGAATGGGATAGCTGGTATCTCAATATCAAGTGAGACATCACGTCTAAATAGTAAATGTTCTCTAACAGAAAAGTATTTCAAAATTCGCAAAATAAGCCAAACTGTGACATGACCGCCCTGTCAAATGTCAACAATAATTTATAAAACAACACTGTCATAGATAGTATTGTTTCCGTACGTTCTGTCTGTCGGCCTGACTGCTTTACTCACTGTGCATTCCTGTGCTCATACTTACGTCTGATCGAAGAGTTAGATTAAAAGTTTCGTCAATTTACCCGGTTGTGTGCTAATCTTCCTTGCCTATGAGAGGAGCTAGAGAAACGTGCGGTTCTCGAGCGTAGATTTGTGTGATGGTTAGGATGAGTTCACTACTTTGTAACAAGCATATCAACAGCGCCATCGTACATTGTCTGGGCAAAATATGTAAGTCACAGCAAATATCTACCTTAGGGACATTTCCTACCATTTCAGAATTCATTCGTATACGTATTCCTTAGACTGTCTTGTCTTGTCAACATCCTGCTGTGTTTTCACCCCCGGCATAGGGACTAATTGGAGCATGTGGACTAATGCTTACCTAAAATTACATGTTGTGCTTCTGTACCGTGCCACGAAGATAGAATCTTATAATAAAGAAACTCACGACACTCAATGCTTTCATGATGAACGCACTCACATCCATTTCCGATGGAGATAAATAAGTCTATAATCGTTTTCGTAAGTTACATATCAAAAGCAAAGAAAACATGCCAAGTAATAACGTGGGCCGACTATTAAATATTTTCACATACGAATAATTTCGAAGGCGGGCAGTACGCTGTACTCAACTACAAGCGAAAGCGAATATGCGAAAAACACACCAGCGTCAAGCATTTGTATTCATTGGTGTCTCTTTTGTGCCTAAAAAAAATCCGTCTTGAATATCTTAAAGAAACTTTGATAGTTTTTTTAAGACTGCATACATGCGTAAACGTTAACAGGTATTCGGCGTTTTGTTTTTTTTATTGCGACGTAAAATAGCATTGTTATAATATCATTTTACAACGCTGATGACTCCTTTGTGCATCATGTAAACTGACGAAATGGTGTAAATGAACTTGTTGCAATTCCTTTAAAATTGTAATAGTTGAACTATTGCTCATATCAACTGCTCAGTCTCAGCCATATAAGATATAAATCATTGTGATAAACAGAAACAGATCTTTTATGACAAGATCAATGTGTCGAAATACTAACATCGATTAGGAGTCTTGACTTTTCCGATGACTTTCTAACTTTCAACAGTATCATGACTCTGCACTCACTTAAAGGGGAAGTTCACCAAGGATGATTTTTACATATGTTTTACATATGTGAAAGCTTTGTGGGTAGGTATGGCATTGTCCACTCAGCCATGCTCAAACCTGGCTGTGCGTATTTACATAACTTTTGAGTATCCTTGCATAAACAATGAATCACGTATAATAAACTGTCTACTGTCAGATTTTGTGTTGCTGTTTACTAATGTGTTACTGTGAGTGGACAATGTTTGGGCCATACCCGTCCGAAGATGGTCCCTTCCATATTACATGATCCAAGCTCCAAGATTGGCGCTTTTTCCCATGATTCAAATTACAGCGGCAACTGCCTGTACTATTTTTATCAGTTTTTGTAAAAAATCGCAGGCGTTATAAATGGTGAAAATAGCTTTTCCGGGTTAAGTGACCACAAAGCTAGCACATATGTAAAAATCATCCTTGGCGAACTTCCCCTTTAAAGGCCTGTGTTGGCACCAGATTGTCTCATCAGAAAATTTATACCCATCAAATTACAATTTGAATGGAAAACAAAAGGCTATCACACCTCCATAATCCTCTTACAGACTAAAACACAGGCGATCCCAGGTATCGCGAACAGTGCCTTTAAGGTAGTTCGCGCCTCGAAAGTGAGAGACTTAAACTTTTTCTCAAACATGCCTAAACGAAACTTTCAACCATTCTCTTACCAAATCAAGAATAAAAGTCAGGGGTCTCCGCGCAAAATTTGGTACTTGAGAGACAAATTTCTTAGATTTCCCGATATTTGAAATTAAAGAAGACCGCCATCCCTGTGTTAACTCTATGGGTAAAAAAAAGGGAATTTTCGATTTTTCGAAAAACTAGGACGGTAAAAATATTTCTTACATCGAGAGCTTTAAAATGAGCTTTCACAAGTGGTAGATCAGAAAAGTATAGATAACATTTGAGCGCTCAAAATCTGTCCCAGGCACATTGTATCTTTAAAATGTAGCATTTAAATTACTCATTGCGCTAAAAGAGACAAAAAGTAATTTTAGGTAAAAAGTGAGTTTTATTTCACTTCATGAAAACCTCATTACAGAAAATTAACACAGCCTAAACATAATATGTAAAGCAGCTCGTAATGTGGTATCTCTTAAAATTTTCTCCGCTGAAATTCAAAAGTAAAAAGAATGCTATATGTAATTAATACTGACTTGTATACTGTGAAAAGAGTATTAAGTAAATTGTAATCAGGGCTTTTTAGGAAAAATGAAAATACTTCCACCACTACACGTTCATGTTGCATTTTAAAACAAAATTCAAAAAATATTTTCACCGTTTATTATGGGTTTCATATTCATAAAATGCTATAGAAGATGGTATCAGTTACAGATTTATAAAATCGGTTAAACTTTATTTTGCTTGGAAGACTTCCCAGAGTTACCGAGGCCTGTAGATTTATGAGTCTGCGTGTATAGTGAAAAAACAACAAAAATGGACATCCACTCACATGAAGCTCTTTAAGGATCACGGTGCCCGGTGTTAATCTGACATGTAGCTCCAATTTGCATATGGGTGTTGCTGCCTTCAAAGCAAGGGTTGAACCCTGGCATGTCTTGATATAAACAGTTGATGGTTCGAATCACAGCCACGGGGCACGGGTATCATCAGTTCTTCCGACTACTGCCTTTTTATATTCGACAGACTAGATGTAACGTATCGGGCAATATTCAAGAAATGGTACGGCAACAAAATGCAGGAAGCGCCACCAATACCGAGGCCCGGGTCTCTGAGTTTTATACGGCAGGCATGATATCACAATTCTTGAACATTGCCCAGAGTAGTTGTGTTTTTAATTTGTGAAGTTTCGGAGAGTTAGTGTGAAATTATGGCTTGAGCGGTTTTTGGTATCGTTTTCCTAATGTTGAGGGCAGTAATCTTCACTTTGACCTAAGTCAGGATGAAGTCTTGAAAAGACTCGATGAGATTCACCTTACTCGACGTTGAGGGCTTCTTGACAAGAAACAACGATAGTAGCCAGCTAAGCATGGACCGTCTGTCATTGCATTTTGTAATCTTTCGTCTGAATAACATTTGCGCGGTGGTTATGGTGGCAGCCCCTTGAAGTGGGATCTCTTGTGCAGTCCGCAATCATTGATAGAGACGTAAATGATGGGTGCACTGATTGTTTAGGCCCGCTCTTCGTGATCCATGTGCGCAGTCCAAGTAGTAATTTTACCAAGTTAAACGGCCGAAAGCTGTTACAGTAGTTTCTGATTTTTTCCCAGCTATTTTTTGTTTTCAATGTCAAACACAATTTCTTCGTCTACTCCACGAAGAATGTCGATATAGATGGTGTCCAGCTTGTAAAGTCACCCTTTACGTGTGCAGACTGCGCTGTTTATTGTTGACAAGTGAATTCTGGTCCGGAATAACTGTGCATGATATACGTATAGGCGATGTGTTGGCAAACCAAATACTGCAGTTGGTTTTTCACTAAGCTATGGTGCGATCACCAACGTGTAGGGCTTGTCTTTGTTCAAATGATCATCGAAGACTGATATGTTGAATATCTTTATTTCAAGAGATTTTTCAACATTGTGAAAACAGCCTGAGTCATTATCACTGATGAGAGCATGTAAACACTGAGCACTGTTCAAAATATTACGGTAAAAGTTGACTACGATAAAGATCCTTTCCTTTACATGTTCAATTTTATAACCATATCTCTCTTTCTTGAAGTACAAGATATCTCTTCAAAATGCCAAGGCATGGTAAAAAGCCATCAATATTGCCCTGCATGATGTCAACAAAATTACGTGCATGATTTATTTAGTCAAAAGATATTTCGCAAAAATCCAACTTCCTCTTGCTATTCCAGCTAATCGACAAAATTGATAAAAAGGAATACAAAATAATTCCTGAAAATAAAATACTTCAAGTTTTTATTGATTGAAGGGTCAGGAGCTATAACTTTTGATAATTTAGTTTAACTCTATTTGTTTTAATGTCAACTATACTTTATTGTCCTACTCCCAAAATGGATCACAGCTCGCTTGAATTTCGCTGAAATTAGTGACTGCCGTGCTACTCTGAAACTTCTGACGACGCACCGTTTGTTCTTAACGCCGTTGGGGTACGATGTCCTTTCCAGACTTCAGTCACATGAGATCTCGTAAAATCTCGCACAGAACGGAGTGAAGTCATGACCAGCATTCAGGCAAGTCAGCTGTACCAATTTATCAACTTCCATTTCTTTCGATTCAACTAAATATATAAATAAATGTTCAGTGAATACATCTGGTATGGTACATTGAGAACAAAGACTTCTAAAATCATAATTTTTCGCTCGTGTTGTGGTGTAGCGTACCTAATCTTACCATAGGGAACGTAATACATGTCTCCTACGAGTAGTGCTCTGACGAACAGATTAATTTTAGAGTAAGACTTATCCTGGCTCTCAAAGGTTTTCCGATGCACAATGAGATATATTCAATGGGAATACAATACATTCTACATGTCTTCTGGCAAAGGATGAGACCGTCGTGAGATACAAGCAATTTGTCTCTGTGTGTGTACTTTTCATGAACAAGTCATTTTCAAAGCTTGAGGTGCAATGTGATTTTCATGTAACTGTAAATAAGCATTGACTCACCCCCAGTGAAGTCGGTTTTTCTATTCTGTAAGAAACTATTCGCTAAAAAGGTAGAAATTAGAAATAAATATGTTACAGAATGGATATATTTTTCTTACATAATAAGGTTCCAAATGTATTTGGCACTTCCAAACATTGAATTCTCTACAAAAAACTGAGCTTGTTATCCCATTAAAGTATACATTTTGTGAAAGCCTAGATATTGTATAATGCTGTGATTTGTATTTTGTAATCATTGTTTACATAAGGATCACGTGACAGTCAATTTGAATAACCCCGAAAAATCGGTGTCACCTTCCCTTTATAGACAGTGTTTCCGGTCGAAATTAGTGCCATCAAATGACAACATTTTGAACTGGAAAAGTGATTCTCGGATTGTTTTCGTCTGTCGTAGTTTTGTGTTATAGACTCTTAAAGATGTTATGCAAGCGGTCAATTACCAGCCAGAAAAACTGTCCCGTCATAGCGATCTAGAGCAACAAACAAAAGGCGTAACGTTTTTGCAAGATTGATACAACAACTTACATTACGCAAATTTCAACCGGAAACACTTCTGCGTTGAGCGAAGTAAGCAGAAGACACATTTTTGACAGGTTATTTAAATTTTCTGTCATGTGATCCTTACGCACATAATGATTACAAAATACATATCACAACACTCACCAATGTCTAGGCTCAGAGAAAACATACGCTTTAAGGTAGCTACAAAAGTTATAGACAGTTTCAGATTTTTATTCTTTTCTCAGTTATAGAAGTCCCAAACCCCCATAGAGTATATATTTTCTGCAAGCTCTGATATTGGGAAATCCGAACGAGCACAGCACTTAGTCTAATTTGCATAATAGTCACGTGACAAGCGATTTACTGAACCTTTCGAAAATGTGTTTTCTCTCCCTTTAGCGAACACACTGTACGATTTCCGGTAAGCCATAGCAATACCCTTCAAATCCCTGTCTGCGATTTTTCCTCCGAGTCTCCATTCAGTTGTGTGCACAGAACTTATTGTTCGAAAGGGCCCAATACTTAGCCAGCATGCGGAGAGGAGACGAAATGCGAAACTTTCGAATTAGGACTCGCTGACACACAGTGAGAAAGCTTTTATTCCCTCTCCTTCAAGAGCCAGCACTAATTATTGTCTGGCGGGTAGGCTCATTTCCTACTCTCAGTTTGTACTAATCATTTTCTCAATCATGGAAAACAATGCTGAGCCATTTGAAAGACTAGTCCTAGATAATCATTCATTGCATTATTGCCGCAAGATTTCCGGAAGGGAATTATTAAGGCTTTGCCAGTCTGAAAGTTTGTGAAACGTACAGGGAATTTAAGATCAGTGTTTACACTCGCATATTCATCACGCACATTTTCTTCTAAAGTACATACAAAATGTGTTTATAAGCCCGACATAAAAGTTGCCGACTCATTTAATTACTGGCTAGTATTTCGGGTCTTAGGAAAGAGTATCTTTAATTTGAAAGAAAAACATACCAGGGGTTATGGTCTTCGCAGAGACAGATCAGTAGTTTATCCAGAACATAGGGTGCCAGTTTATGATTTCTTTCACGTAAATAGAAAACAGAAAGGCAATTGACTGCAGACACACATAAGTTGACCACACACACATAAAAATTGAACAAGTCACTGCATTAAATAGTAACACCACGTTTTTACTTGTAAAAAATCTCTTTTCATAGGCTCTACAGTTACAAGTCAATAAACAACAATTTCCGAAAACTTCTAAATCGTGGTTTTACTAGTCCATATTTCCTGCAGTGTAAAACAGAGATATTTCTTTCCGAATAGAAGACCAAAACGACTTCAGTGTTTTTCTAACCAGTAATTAAATGAATCGGCAACTTGAATGTCTGGCTTATCAACACATTTTGTATGTACTTTAGAAGAAAATGTGTGTGATGAACATGCGAGTGTAAACACTGATCTTAAATTCTTTGTATGTCTACGATTTATTTCTCTCTTGGCTTTCTATTCCGTCAGAGTAACAATTTCAAGCCCAGTGACGAATCAAAGCTTAGAGCCAAGCATGATAATTAAAGGCAAAGACGCGTAGAAAATGTACACGAATGCATTAATGTTATTATTTTGAAAAATCTCATTAATGTTTCTTTCTGTATCTGACCAGCATGTTGATCATGCTGAAACCACTGACAGAGACAATTAATTGTGGTTATTTTTCTGAATTCAGAGCCAGTGATATTTTATAGCATACCTGTAGGTTCTCACTGCAGTTTGATAGAGTCTGGAATCTATAACTATGTTAAACGGGAAATATATGAAAGATATCTATAGATTTATCTATCTACAGATTTATAAGTACTCATACCTTTGTATCAATTATAACTTATTAATTTATTTGATTATTTATACCAATACACAGTTAATGTACACTGTTAATATGTACATAGTTAATATGTATGCATGTATGTGTGGATGTATGTATACATATATAAAGTACATTTGTATATATGCATTCATATAAACATAGTATATAAGTGTAGTCGAGGGATAAATGAGGGGAAAATTCAACGCCCTCGGCACGGAGATAAAAAAGGCAAGGAACTCTAGGAGTAAATCCAAAATGTAGAGTTAAGCCCTTCCGTTTATTCGCTGTTTTCTCAATTGTATTTATCCCACCACTAATTAGTCGTAATAGTCGATGTAACTATTTTAACTCACTGTCTCAGATGGCCCTTTGTCATCCCCACTCTACTGTATTTTACTATTTGTTTTATTTTTGTAATGTATGTTGTAACTTTTTGCTATGACTTCTTCCTCACAAACTGTAAGTGAGTCCTTGCTTGAAAGCCACGCATTTCGTCTCCTCTGTACATATCATGGTTGAGTATGTATGTATGTATGTATGTATGTATGTATGTATGTATGTATGTATGTATGTATGTATGTATGTATGTATTTATGTATGTATGTATGTATGTATGTATGCATGTGCATGTGTGTGTGTATGTATGTATGTATGTATGTACACCAGTGGCCACTTTAGTGTTGATCAAGCCTGTCTGGTGCAAGCAGAAATTCTGTCTGCAGAAGGGTGATAAAACGGTTACTTTACCCTGTATCAGAGGTGATAATGATTCTACTATCGGTACCCCATGGACACGCCGATTAGCCTGAAATTACGGAGTGATTATAAAATACACTGTATACAAATGATGTTGACCACAGCATTTGCCCTATCAGTATTTATTTTCAGGTAAAACTCATGTGTTTCAAATGCAGTCAGTGTTACAGAACATCACAAATTTTGTGCCGATTTCAATATTGCAGTGAATGAATACCAACGATACTATAGCGTGTATCTTAACTGTCGTGTTCAGACTTTGTTCAGACGCGGGAATTGAGAAAATGCCACTTTGAAAATGTTAGCGATTAAATTACAGACATCGCCCATCTTGACTGCAAAACTTTCGAAATAAACATTCACTTGCACTAAGCCATGTTTCTTTCCTACAAACCGTGAATAAACTTACTCCAATTTCACTTGGTACGGAAAGGTAAGAGTAAAGTACAGTCGGGGTAGCGTTTTACATGTACATGTAACACGATTGGAACTAATTTGGGATAATTCGATTTTCATATTTTTAAAATTTCTCAAAAGTGTTCGGTGCTAGATAGTTGAATGTTGCAATAATAAAATTACTCGTAAACACAAGTGTGTAAAGGAAAAAGAAAAGCAGGTGCGCTTACATTTGCAGATTTTAAAGACATTAGTTCACCATCCAATTATCTCAAATTAGTTCCAATCGTGTTATGTATTCACATGTGTGTAACCATGAACGACACTTTTCTCATCCCGGTTGAAGGGAACCTGTCCTGATATATGTATCTCTTCCAAACTTTTCTGGCTCCCTCCACGCTTATCTTAAAACGGTCACTTGCTTGTTTTTTTTGTAGCTCCTCGTGGTACCTCGCTAGATGCCAAATTGCCACCACAATGTCTTATATTTTGAACAATCAAGCTGCCCATGTCCTTACTGAAGGATTTTCCCGTCTGATATTCGCGACCGTTGTTATTGATGTTCATTGTCGGAGTGCAGACTTACAGCGTGTCTACAGTGCAGTGTTGTGATCGATTTGAATTGGTCAGGCGAGACATTTTAGTAGAACGTTATCTCAATCCTAACAGT
>LD374164.1:0-12898 GCA_001465055.1 Ptychodera flava | reverse complement strand
GAAATTTGCAGCGCATACTTTGTTCTTTTCTGCAAATAGTATCAACAACGACAACGACAATAACAACAACAATAACAACAAATTTACTGAGTCCAAATATATGTTTATTTATCTTCATTTTTAAATATTTAATCATCATCATCGTCATCATCGGAGATTGAATCCCCTATGATCAGATCAGACAAGTTGACAAGGTCCATGTTGACCAGTCGAAAACCCGAAAATGGTATTGAAAGCCTGATGCATCCACGAGGCAATCACATGCATCTACAGATTGAATTCCTTCTCGCTAGCCAATAGCCAACAAGATAGAGTAAGGCAAGCCATTTTATTTAACCAATCAGACTAAAACAGTTTCCTTTTACACAGGTGCATTATACCACTCTGTAACCCTTATTCAAATGCAGATTTGCAGTTGACAAGAGCTAGGTGACTGGATACCGTATGTTCTGAGTTCGAACCCTATTGTAAACATCGAACTTTGGTGAAATAGAAAAAAATTACGAAAAAATACCTACCTACCTACCGTATTTTCAAAAAGCATGTTATCAGTACCACACATTTTTGGCCCAAGTACAGTGGAATTCAACGTGCCTCGGCTAGTAGAAAAAGAACGTGCCATTGACACACAAACCAAAAATATTATAATAGGTAATCAAAAGTTACAGTTAACACGAAGATTGGAAAAAATGAATAGAAATCAAAGCGAAAAGTTAAAAACACGTGCTACACGTCCTTCATTAAATGCAAACACAGCAAAACGAACCAAAAATATTCGAAATAGCGGACAAACAAAGGTACTGAGAGAATACAGCTGTGCCTTATCAAATGTGTGTTTTATGTTTGATTGACGTTGTCCTACTTGGTTATTCAAACATGTTTCCAACTTTCAATCCTTTGAATGCATTAGAATATTTTGTGAGGAACTAACATCACAGAATGTTAGAGACACTTACTTGTTTTGCTCTGCTAAAATTCACTACTCTGTCTACTTACATATTGGGGTGAGAGTGCGGCAAAAATTAGCTTGATCTGTATATTTGAATTTTCGGGATGATTATTATCCTTATTTGAAACTCATATCGTCACACAAATTATGCCCCAATTTGATCATCTTGTTATTATTCTACCGTTGTTTAGTTGTTATTTGGTTATTGGTTGTTTTTATCTCATTATTCAGTATCGATGACTTTTGTTGTGAACGCATTCATCATAAGTAGGGCACTACTTCGATTTGTCATTAATTTTTTGTAGTTATTCTAGGTTTATTTGGTCATTATTATATTTTCATGTATCCACGCGATTATATGCTGACGAATTTATTAAACCTACTTGATTTATGCCGACCAATCACTTGCACAAAATTGCTAATTATCTTGCAGTGGCGAGTATCCGTAGTAACTCAAAGTATTTAAACGGTAGATATGACCAAAAGCCCTTCCCCCCACCGCCGACGAAAAAGTCGACGATATTCATTGACACACTTAACCATTGATCGGCATGATGCCTGTCGGTGTAAACGGTCGTCTGCGGGTTAGAAGTTTGCTTCTCGGTCATAGCATTCGCAATATGGTCGCTCCTATCTTCTCTACTTTGTAGGACTACTTTAACAGATCTCCTGGTGAGTTTATCCGCTCTTATACAAAGTATTGTAACAGCCTAACGTAAAAATGATTTGGCTGTACTTCAGGTATTTCATAATATTCTACTTTTGACTATTTTGATGTAGATACAGACTTAATCATCCTGTATAGATGATAACAAGATGTACACGAACAGTGTCACGGTACGGCGTCACGGACTTTGGAACGGCAAATGACACTCCAAAATTGCAGCCCCGTTGACGGCACTCACAAGATGGCTACGTATAGGTGCTCATGCTTGTTCCAAACAAATCAAAACGAATTTCGAGTACATTATCTTAATATTATTGGTTTCAGAAAAAAACGAAAAGAAAAGGTAAAGGAAAATTTTTCAAACCTAATTTTCGGAGACCCTTATTGGAAAAATGTTTTTTTTTAATTAGGCCTAACTTCAATCATTTTTGCATCAAGTCACTGATGTTTGTATAGGCAGAGCAATAGAAATAAGTTCGAAGAGAAGCCAGGATTACATTCTGGGTTGCTCTGACGGATTACAGGGAAAACATTATGTCTTGCTCCGCTGATTGCTAAAATACGTCCATTGCATATCACCGTAATGTACTATCTGATTAAATTTGGCATATTGTGAATTCAGCACAAATCACTGTCGAACAGAAAAAAAAACACAAACGCTTTGTTTTCACTTCACTGGCACCAGCTGGATTTACCTTCTGTTACCATTTCGAACAGCATGCGAAACTCCTCAAACGTCGTGCTGATTTGTGGAGGAGTGTCCAATGACTATCTGTTATTTTCAAGCAAAACTTGCCAGTAAAATGCCACACTGTTAAAATTTGTTAAGATTGGGACATAATTAGCAGCATTGTATACTTCAGCACACTCTTTTGTCAAAAATGTTTTTCAAAGATATTGGCGGTCGGAACTCTTTATGAAATGACTTTTAATGTAATTGCCTTTCTAATATGAATTTGAAATTGTGTGAAGGGATTGCTAGCATTCGTTTCGGTTTTCCCTAAGTTATGACAAAACTACGAGTAACGCGTGTATATTTTTTCAGGTCAAAACGTGAGCAGGATCGTTCTAGTCTCATCAGAGTTTAGCATAAATAAATACATATAATACCAGTCTTGTACTAAAGGTCAATGATGTAACAAATTTAATGCAGCTAAAACATGAAAATCTACCAGGTAGTTTATCATCATGAGAATCAGTTGAAAAATATACCACCTACGCATGCGCAGCTAAGCTCTCGTTCTGGCTAATTCTGAGCCTTCGTTCGGCACGTCACAACACGAAACTTCTCATATTCGTTAAATATACGTGTTGAAATGGTCAGACGAGTAGTGGTTGTGACACTTGTTGTAGTTCTACTTCTCGTGTTTGTCGGATGGCCCAATTCCAGAGTAGATTTTGATAAGGACAATGAACAAACGGCAAACAGTCTCGACTCCGTCACGGTTAAATTTTCTCAAGAGAAGATGGACGAAAATCGCCAAGGTAAGGTATAATATCCATTGTTGACTACTTGTTATGCCACAGCGCCATATTCCTGTACGTTCGTCAAGTGAAATCAAGCAATATTTGCCGATTTATCTTGCAACCTGTAGAGTTTTATCAAAAGCAATGAAGTATACTGATATCTCTACTGAAACTCATTACACAAAAGTTTGTCTCACAGAAACCTTTTCATGCCAGTGGCAAGTTCAGTTTTCAACTACCTTGTTGTTTACATTAATCACAGTGTAATATTTTCCTAGCTCCTTTCTTATATTCTACCAAAATCTTCTCAGCTACATGTTAAGGATTTTTGCTACTTTGTGTTCACATCGATCTGGCATTCAGAATTTAACGTCCTGAGAGCCCAACTAGCTGTAAGTCTTGAAATTTGTTGACCTCACAATATCTTCCTTTTCTCCCCTGGTTTTCTCTGAATTCTACCCTCTGGAGGGATTTTGGCTTTTACTGCATCAGGACATTATTCCTTTGTGAAACATTTGATAAGTAAATTCAAATTTTGACTGTCACTTTTTATTTCTCGCCATTTTCAAAATTGGTAATATTACAAAAGAAACTGAACATTCAGTGTCACAATTGAAAACATTCAACCCTGTGATTTACATCTACTTTGTGCAATTTATGTGAAAATTTCAGTGCAAATATGCACAGTATCCACGGTTTGTGCTTTTCCTCAGGGGGCTGCGATTTAATGTTTGGGCAAACATTTAATCGCAGTGTAATCTTTATATTGTTCAAAATTGCCTAATCCTAGAGGGTGGTCAGTGTTTACACACATGTACATTAGTACATTCTACAAACTTATTTAAGCTTGAAACTAAAATCATAAAAATAATTCTCAAAGATACAGCTAATGGGGCTTTAAGATGAGAAACCAAAGTCGGAACTTGAAAACATAATTTGTACTGTACCAGCTTCATGTTTGTATTTTGCATATAAGTTTTCGTTACGGCAGGCTGAGATTGGGAACGCATACAGTTGCATTTTGTTCGCTTCCTGCTCCAAATATTTTCTTGTCTTCTCTCAGCAAATCAAAACTCGAGTTCGACTAACTGCTCCGTTCGGTTTGCCCCTCCTAATACATTCCCGTTAACGATGCTAGTAAGTCTACCAGGTTCAGGTAATACATGGACCCGACATCTCATAGAACAAGCCACTGGGTTTTACACCGGCTCCGTATCAAGTTCAATGATAGGAAACTTTACCAAGGTGGTAAGTGAATTGAATCGTGCCATTATCATTTTAATTATCTGTATTTCTCTCTTTCTTTCGATAATTTCTTTTTCCCTTCTAACTTAATTCCTATTATAGTCTCCCTGCAGTTACGCCTCAATGTTTTCATGCGCTAAGTTACTCACATCTATTAGGGAGCCAGCAGCACATCCACTCTTTCACGAAATCACTACATGTACAGCTCGCATTTGTTTTGCAAGCACCATCTGATACAGAAATCGTGCTAAAAATATTCAAAGTATGATTGACAATAATGCCAAAGGTTTAGAAGACTCGCTTTGCTTTCGAAAATGCAAAATACACAACAGCTGCACTCGATAATCGAGTGCGTTTCCCAGAAACGATAGCCTCTTGACCGATAAGGTTAAAGAAACACCGATTAAAACTTAGATGTGAATGGTTCAGCACTACTTTCCACATAACACGAGACTGAAGCTCATAAAGTAGGTTAAATGAGGACTTGATCAATAGGAACATAGATTTTATTTATGCCTCAGTAACGATGATGAACCGATTTAGTCCTTCTAGGTTCTTTTGTTTATGTTAATTTGACCGTCTTTGTAATCATATTCTGGTGTCTATGCTGCATGTAACTGAATATGGTTTGCTTAGTCGCTTGCGTACGAGAGTGCTTCGCAGAGTCACACATAAGGGTACTGGCGAGCTGGGCACGATTTTGATCTTCTTTATAGTGTCGACGATCTTAGTCAAACATGTATTTGCTAAAAGAGGTCTCCTCACTCAAAGTGGCAACCTTGATCGCTTGATCAAACCATATTATGATCAGCATATTCACACTGTTCGATGAACCTCAACAAGGGATTAAATCGATTCCCAATCAATCAACATAAAGCAATATACTCATTGAATAACTTATTCAGAATTTTGCTCATTCTATTGATACGAGATGTTAAAATTTCACTTTTATCTTCTTTCACATTCACAGTACCTCGCTATTTGTATTGATGTATCTCATGATGACGTTTATAAGTTCACATATTGCACAGCGTGCGCCTAGAAATGAGAAAAACAAATTGATCAGACAAGATTGAGCCAAAAGCGCGAGGAGAGCATTGGTATCCAATGAAAGTGTTATTGGAAATTTCTCTGTCAAGGCCAGAGAAAAAAAAATCTTGTTCATCGGATTTTTTGGACCAAGTACCAGGAGCGGCGAGCGAATTTTTTTTTTTATTTTTTTTTAGGCCGAAGGTAAACGCGGTAGCATTTTTGCACAGATGCAGACAAGGCAAGATAATTGTTTCCCTTTTTACCAGAAATATCTCAGACAAGAAATACTGATACTGGTAACTGAATTCAATACTATATTTCCCAACAATAACATAGGCCATTACATTCACAGTTAGTGTTTGCACAACATATTCTGAGCATTTCAACATTCTCTCAGAATAAAACTGAAATGTACAGCAAATCACTGAAATTCAACAATTCAGTATTGTCCTTTAATATTGTCCTGGTGGGACCTAGCATCTGAGTTTTTTCATTTTACTTTGGCCCCATGTTTTGGCCTCTTTACCACTTTCTATATATACACATTTTACATGATAATGGTCTAACAACACTGTACTGTGATCGGAGTGAAGTTATATAGTCATCATTCAGATCGTACTTTAACATCGACGCAACCATGTGTTTTGTCATTGCCGTAAATTTTTATACTTTCGATGCAATTTTCATTCAATCGGATGCACCGTCCATCTGCTGTCACGATCTTGTTGAACAAATCGCCGAACGTAATATCAGGACAAACACTGCGCTGAATAGCGTCTCTGGAACTAACTGTTGGCCATCACGTCGAATGTTGGCGATCAAATTAATACTCATGTGACATGTACTAACCTTTACAAAACGAGCAAATTTCTGGCCAAATCGACCCACTTTGCGTCGTGATTCGCCAAATTCAGACGTAACAACAACGTGTTGGCGGTCAACTAAGTCCGAACACGAATGAAGTCTCATTCAGAATCCCGTGCCCGCGAAAACCCGACACAGTGTAGGGCGCCACCAGCGGCAGTACTAAAAATATTTGTAATGCGGAAGTAAGAATTTGCCGCGATCAAAAAAAAATTCCAAATATGCCCTTCCGAGCTCATTTGTTGACGTCTGGCATGCTCAGCGTGCTGGGGAGAACGCAGATATGGTGACGCCGCGATCACGCCAGATGTACAATTTCACGTTTATTGCGGGATCAAAACAACATTGCGTCGAGGATTGCCAGACATCTGGCTACGCAACGTGCTCGGACAATGGACTACTGCGTAAGTGCTGGGCATTAGTAATGAATATTTATTTTGAAATTGCTGTAAATGGCTCGCGCAGGTGCAGAAGAATGCCTACGTTACAATCCGCGTGTCAACAGAGTTTGTATTTCTGTCCGGACAAAAATTGAAATTTTCGTTGTAAAATCACATGTTATTTAGTTGTAGGGCACGTAATGATTCCGAATAATATGCGATTCTCTGTTATTTGACAGGCTGTTCAACATGAGCCAGTGGTCATTTCAATCAAAACTAACGAAAAATCGCAAGAAGATACAGCTAATGGAACTTTAACAATGAAGACAATGTACTTCTTCCCCCACCGGGAAACTTCCAGTAGGCCGACATGTATGCCAGACATCGCCTTAGAAGGGTACAACACTTAAGCAACGAATTTTGGAGCCGATGGAGGAGAGAGTATCTCCAGACCTTACAACTAAGGCCTAAGTTGACAGTTCCAAGACTTAATCGAAAGATAGATGACATAGTGATTATCAAGCAAGTTCTCTCTGTGGCCTCTCTGCTAGGCGACTGATGCCGTATGTTGTGGGTTCGAACCCGATTGAAAACTAGCCGTATCAAGCAATATGCCTCGTAACTGCCGGCGACTTTGCAGGGTGTCAAAGGTTTACCTATGAGAAGATGGATATGTACGCAAGGTGCAACTTACCACTGCCACTTCTACAATGGGCAGACCAATCCACAAGCTTGTTCTGCTAAGCGCTACTGAAAGTGACTGACTATCACAGACATTTGAAATATTAGTGCACAATTTATGACTTTGTACTATGGGGTGAGAACACCGCCAAAATTATCTTGAAATATTTATTTAAACTTATCTTATCATTATTATTCCATTTATTTTGGTGATTTTGTGATAATTATGTAAATATTGTGCCATTATTATGCAATTATTTGATCATTATTTGGATATTATTTTGATATAATAACGAACCTATTTGGTAATTCGGTTGTTGTGACATTATTTGGCATTGATGTCTTGATTTGGAACTTATTTCACAATTATTATGCCATTATTTGGTGATTTGGTCATTTTTATGTCCTTATTTTGTCTTTATTTTTCGATTATTTGGTCATGATTATGACATTATCTTGATATTATCTTGACATTATTATGAATTTATTATGTTAATTCGGTTATTTTGCCATTATTCGGCATTGATGTCTTGATTTGGAACTTATTTCATCATTATTTTGCCATTATTAGGTGCTTTGGTCATTTTTACGTCATTATTTGGTCTTTATTATGCGATTATTTGGTGATTATTACGACATTACCTTGACATTATTACGAATTTATCATGTTAATTCGGTTCTTTTTCAATTGTTCGGCATTGATGTCTTGATTTGGAACTTATTTCATCATTATTTTGCCATTATTTGGTGATTTGGTCATTTTTATGTCATTATTTTGTCTTTATTTTTCGATTATTTGGTCATGATTATGACATTATCTTGATATTATCTTGACATTATTACGAATTTATTATGTTAATTCGGTTCTTTTTCAATTATTCGGCATTGATGTCTTGATTTGGAACTTATTTCATCATTATTTTGCCATTATTTGGTGATTAGGTCATTTTTACGTCATTATTTGGTCTTTATTATGCGATTATTTGGTGATTATTACGACATTACCTTGACATTATTATGAATTTATCATGTTAATTCGGTTCTTTTTCAATTATTCGGCATTGATGTCTTGATTTGGAACTTATTTCATCATTATTATGCCATTATTTGGTGATTTGGTCATTTTTATGTCATGATTTGGTCTTTATTATGCAATTATTTGGTGATTATCACGACATTACTTTGACATTATTATGAATTTATTATGTTAATTCGGTTCTTTTGCCATTATTCGGCATTGATGTCTTGATTTGGAACTTATTTCATCATTATATTGCCATTATTAGGTGATTTGGTCATTTTTATGTCATTATTTGGTCTTTATTACGCGATTATTTGGTCATGATTACGACATTATCTTGATATTATCTTGACATTATTATGAATTTATTATGTTAATTCGGTTGTTTTGCTATTATTTAGTATTTATGTCTTGATTTGGAACTTATCTCATCATTATTATTTCATTATTTGGTGATTGGGTCATTTTTGTGTCATTACTTGCCATTATTATGCGATTGTTTGGTCATGATTACGACATTATTATGACATTAGCTTGGCTTTCAATTATTTGACCTACTTAATTTTCTGAACTCATTATTTGACCTGCATTTGAACCCTACCCAGAAATCATTGCACATCACAATGGCGGCTGTGATTTGGTCGGTGTCCTCGGACAGAGAGAAAAAACCGGGCTTTGCGTAAGTTTTAAAGCGCAGCTCAGCATATCGCGTATGTAGAATAGTTGGGCGTGCTCGAAAACAGAGGTCGACCACGATTTCGGATTAAAAATCGATTGTTTTCGGCGGCGGAACTGGGCTGTGGTGGGGTAGCCGACGGTGGCATGTCTCCATAGCATTAGGCTAGGCAGTTACAGTCCCTCCATCCCCAGAGTAGAGGGACTGTGGTTACACCTAGCTCTCTGCGTAGCAGGGCGGTGTGTTACCGGCGTTATACGGCCTCCCACCATATTAGGCAGGCCGTATAACGCCGGTAACACACAGCCCTGCCATGCAGAGTGAGGTTACACTCAACCTGCCACGCATAGCCAGCGTGCGAAATTCACGCTAACCCCGTGGCCTAAGAGCAGCTGTTTTCATGCCGGACCAGTAACACTTGACAGATGTCCTGCTGTTCCTAAAGACGAGGGACAGTAACGTTAAACTTTTCCTGTATGTACAGATGTTTACCAAAATGTTTTGCTAAGCTAAATACCCGACAAAATTATTCAAAGATACGAAATTTATTCTTTCAAGAGATTTGCAAAACGCGATTCGCAAATAAAAGTTAACAGACTGATCGGCACGACGTCAAAGCCAAAGACCTTAGGCCTAGGCCCACCTCACGTTTTATCGCCAAAGTAATGAGTGGCGCTATGCAATATCCTGATTTGTAAAGCATTTCATTTGTTAGGTTCAAGATCTCCTTGTGGTCATAATAGCGTATTGTTTTATAGCGCATCGACCGTGTTGCATGTGTCGCGGTAAACTGAATTTCGAGGACACTGCAACATTGGACTTTTGGACGACACAGTATCGAAATTAGAATTGTTTGTTCAGATCGTGGACCCCCGAGAAAAACTACGTTTTATGGTAGACTGTGAAATCTCCGATGTTGGATATTTACCCACTGTTTTAGACAATTATCGTATAATTTAAGTCAGATTCGGACTACGGAAGTCGGGCTTGGCTAGACCACTGGACCAGTTTTTACACATAGTGATCTCCCAGATAAACATCAATTATTTGCCCACGATTTGACAAGTATAGTATCGTTAAGTATCGAAGTTAGAGCCATATTGAGGAAATCGGGTTTGCCGGGCGGGTTTTGCAAGATCTGTGAGGTGGCAAATCTCTGACATATATATCGGACATTTGTACGGAATCGCCGATAAACATCGGAGATTTTACATAGATCAGACGTGCCTAAGACACAAGGCAAGTCATTCTAGTGACCATATGGCCCCAATCGCCGATAAATATCGAGTAAATATATGTGATTTCACAGATCCGCCGTGTTGAGACGCAAGGCAAGTCATTCTAGAATTGCCCAGTGTCGATTACTATAATTTAGAGTCCCAAAATCGCCGATATGTATCAGCTTGAAGTAAAATATCGGCAATTTCTCAAACCCGGCGTGCTGCGACAGACGGCAAGTCATTTTTGTGTCGTCTAGTACCGATATTAGACCCGATATATAGATTGTGTATGACGGAAATATGTTGGACGTCAAACTTCAATACCAGAAAGTAAATGTCCGACATTTAACATTGTGGAAAGTAGTTCTGACTTTGATGGCTATTTGCCTTAGTCACAGTTAAGGTTAAGCCACAGTCCCTTTATGTGGTTAAGATTACATTTTAAACATATTCGTGCCATTATTGAAGCCTTCTCACGCAGATGAGTCCAGATGAGAATTATGAAAAAAAATGAGAAAGCAATAGGGCCTACTTTTCTTTTATCTTATTTTAAGGCCAGTTAGAGTTGCATCTGTATGCTACAGTCTTAAAAGCCGGTGATAAGTATCAAGGAAATATTCGTTCAATGAAGATGTCTTATCATACGTATGCCACATTACATTTTTGTTTGTCAGGAACTTGTTATTTTTATCGTAAACTCATAGGGGCACGGTCGCTAACCTAACGACTTTTTATTGCGTTGTTTGTCATGAAACTTTATGACTTTTCCCCCGTAAAGAAGTATGTTGATTCGTTGTGAGGACTCCAACCTTTAAAACTGTATTGTCTCCCTATGCACGATTTTGATTCTTTCTTTTGTTTTCCCTTTCGATTGTGCGATGTTGTTTTTCTTCCGCAGAACGCGATATTAATAGCGAAAACAATTGTTTTTATCAAGTCCACACGGCCGAACATGCAGTCGCTGTTTCCTCAAGCTGCAAGTTGTACGTATTTTTTGCTGTGTTGGTTAGGCAAATAAAACATACTGCATACACCGAAGCATCGCCATACACACAGCTGTTGTGCCGTTTCTTGTACAGTATCATGACATTGGCAATTATTAAAACAAATAAACATATACTGCAAGGAGTATTTTTGAAAATAACATGTCGGGAAGGACGGTATGCGAGGACTTGAAACACACTCAATTTTTATACCACGGGCATATAGGAAGAAATTAAATATTACCTGTAACCGTAACTTCAAAGATGCATCAGTTATGGAAAATTCTTGGAAATGTACGAATATATTTTACCTTTTGGACGTTTTATATTGAAATACTCACGGGAATTAAAATTTCCTCCCTGCTTATTGTTGACATTTTTGCAACCGACTCTGTCACTATAAATTGTTTGTCAAATATTGTACGATATCATTCCTGTTTGTTAAATTTATTTAATTTTACATATAACATCGTCTAGAAAAATGATTTCAAAACCTTACATCTCAATATCTCGGCTATAGCATGTAGGCCTATAGAGACGCGTTGTACTCAAGTACAAATGAAAGATATACGATCACCGGCCCAACTCAAATCATATTGAAAAACCGCAATAATTTCTACATTTGGTGAAGCCAGTTATGAGAAACGGATTTCTTTTAAAACGTTCAGAACTATACCAAGAAAATTACAAGTAAGTTCTGATAATCGGGTACAGTGGAAATCGGAAAGTTCCGCCCTGTTTAGGCCTACATCATGCCATTCTAATCACCTATATATGGTTTAGGCCTATTGTAATTTAGCATAATATATATCACATTGATAAATCATGGTTTATATATTTCAATTACAAAGGTTCGACGTTTTCTTCAAAAAAGGAATCGTTCGGAATCACATTGAAGTTTTCTAAACACAATGTTTAGGACACAATTTTAAAAAAGACGGCTCTATTAAAATTGAGTAAGCTTAAAAATGCTGCCTCGATGCGTATAGCCTAGCTGTGGGTCCATAGCTGTGGTGTTTTCAGACGGGATTGCTGCCTTTTACGGGCTGGTTTTGACTTTTACTATTTTAACCCCGCCACCACAAAATCGTAAAAGTCAAAACCAGCCTAAAGTTTAAAAGGCAGGAATCCGGTCAGAAAACACCACAGTGGATCGACCCACAGCTACGTATAGCCATGGATGTTTCATAGACTCAGGCAGATAGGCGTGGAGGTCGAGGCCCCCACCATTGCTGTGCCCTATGATGTAAACCGTGTCGGGCCGATTTATATGATAGAGTTCGGGTATTAATAACACCTTTTAGCTCTACGCACAGGCACCACCGTAGTTGATAGCGTTTTTAGTGCCCTTTTCTACAACACTAAAAGCGCTATCAACTACGATGGTGCTAGTGGCTCTACGAGAGTCTTTGCTGCGAATCCGTAGCCTCTGCCACTCGGGTAGCTTGGTCATCGGAGTGGTAGCTGCATGGCAGAACACGTCAAGGAGTGGCAGGGCTCGTTTTCGCAGCATCGAGAGTCTACGTGGCAGGGCTGGGGCTGTCGACAGCCGGCTGGCTTCCAGTATGGAGCGCCCAGTTCCGCCGCTGAAAACAATCGATTTTTAATCCGAAATCGTGGTCGACCTCTGTTTTCGAGCACGCCCAACTATTCTACATACGCGATATGCTGAGCTGCGCTTTAAAACTTACACAAAGCCCGCTTTCCTCTCTC
>LD374149.1:25124-35850 GCA_001465055.1 Ptychodera flava | reverse complement strand
TTGCTTTATTTAATGTACCTGTATTATTATTTTGTTTTAATTTTTTTTTTTTTTTGCCAGTTTTTGACATTCCGTTGCCATAAATTGGTGACGATTTGGTAGTTCTGACAATCCAACTTTATCTTGTTAAATGATTGCCATACAGCCTAAGGATAAAGTTAGGCTGTACCATAGACCCTCGAGAAATTTTGCAGCGCATATGTATAATTAGGCTGTATTGAATTTCGCAGCGTATACTTTGTTCTTTTCTGCAAATACTATTAACAACAACAACAATAACAACAACAACAACAACAACAACACTGAATTTACAGAGTCCAAATATATTTTTATTTTTCTCCATTTTTAAATATTCAATCATCATCATCATCATCATCATCATCATCAATATCAATATCATCGGAGACTGAGGACCCTATGCTTTAGCAAAGGTTACTAAGTCAACCAAAATCGGTTTTGATTGTGCCAAGAGGTATATTCTGGCACATTCAAGATTTCTACATCCCTGAGAATGGAGATGACTACGTTCAAGTCGGTGTTTGCATACGAAAGATAGGTAGCCTGCTGGTGAAAGTCACGATATTTTTATGGCAATGTCGAGTAAGGCTTATACGTAACCTCAACAATAATATGGAAGCAGCAAATGTAAACAAAAACGACAACAAAAAGTTGTACTTGTCAACTTAATGACAACACGCTTTTCAAAATTTAATATTCATTTATGGAATGGAACCATGATGTCAGATAAGAATCACGTCACCATAAGAGTGAGGAGGTAAAGTAAACAAAACTGTGTATGAGAGAATTTAAGTGTTTAGTACTATGAGAATAATCCAATATAGGCAGAAAGAAAGCAAAGTCTAAAAACGCTGACGACACAGGGCTACCAGGGATACCACTATGTTATAGGACAAGCGCCATCTACGTTGAATATTGTGGTTGGGTCAAAGGTTAACATGTTTTACCAAACTATGGACTTTCGTGGATGGGACGAAGATGAAGTTGCGCTGGTGATCATGAATGAATGACTTCAGCGGCGAACAATCACTGCGCCTAATTGACAAATAGTCGCGCCTGGACGGACGTTCAGTCGCCTGTACGCCCATGAAGTAAGTAACTCTAATTGGACTCTAATTTTACGTTGTTCCTAGTCGTGCGTACGATGCTTTGTGTACCCGGAGTCACGGCTGTGTGACACAGTGTGTCCAGTACACGTATACAATGATAAACGCTGTCCGAGAGCAAAAAAAAAACATCTTGCCCGCTATTCTGCAAATGAAGCGGGCGAGCTGATGTTTTGCTCTCGGACGCTTGTTGCCAACACGCAAAAGCTCGCTCAAAAAGTTCCACCAAAATACCCAGGGTAACGATCACGCTCGAAGCGCTGCGTGCATGGAGGTATATTATAAGCGACTCAGGTCTCTAGCTCTGGTATTACTGCGGATCCGTAGCCCTACCACTCCCTTTGCTGGTTGTGTTGGATGAGTTACGTAATCGCTTCACGCCTTGAACAATACCCCTTGCTAGTCTGTATCTCTTCGTCTGTGGCTCTGGGTAGGTCTGCAGTCACAGGCATAATATTCGACTCAATCACTGTTGCCTCCATGCATCACCAGGAGCTAGAAACGTCCGTTTTTAGGGACGTTTCTAGCTCCATTCTCCGTACAAGCAAACCGTCACTGATGCAACTTACTTCGTTTAAGCTGTTCTTGCAAAAAGATTTTCGTGTGCAGTTTTTCAGCGGGCGGGTAAATTTAGGAACTAATCAGCTGGCGGGGAGAAAAAATCGATATTTACTGTGGGCGAGGAAGAAATTTCATTTTTTTCAGTGAGAGGGGAGAAAGTATTTGACAGTGGGTAACGGAAAATATGTAGAGGGAGGGGGAAAGCTGTGGTTGACGCTAGAACTCTCGAGGGGAGATTAAGCGCCTAACTTAGAGGGGAGCATGTGTTCCAAGGTATATACTACTAAATGCTGGCATGTTTTTGTGTTGATCTGGGTTGCCTAGTAGGCAACGGGGAATTTCAGTAGTGGGGAGAGAACAGTGGGAGCTTGAATTGTTGTGGGGAGTGGGGAGCAGGCAGACCATATACTGAAGGGCAGTGGGCATCGAAATTCAGTGGGAGGGTACATTTTCCGTGGATGCCAGCGGGAGCCTGGCAGTTACGAACAGCTCTACATTCCCCTCCAAATTTAGGTCAAGGTTAAAAATAAGTTGGTATATCAGCCTTCGATCAAAACATGTTTTTGTGATGATTTTGTGAAATTCATGAAATTTACCAGTTGGCGGCACCTTTTAGTTGCACAAGTGACGGTTTGCTTGCATTGAGTCAAATGCCTGTGTCTGCATAGCTGTTTGACTTTTACGTTTTTAACCCCACACTGGTTAAAAACATCAAAGTTAAAACCAGCCCTAAAAGGCAGACATCCCGTCTGAAACACCACAGCTATGGACCCTCATGCAGCTAGTGTCTGCAGTGCTGTAGTTCGAGGTTTTGACTGGGTATTGGTCGGACCATAGGGTTCGTCTATATGTCTGTCCCCGGGATGGGGTTGGGTAGAAGTGTCTTGGTCTCAGCATGGTGTAAAAAACTTGTCTCATCACAGGTTTCTTCTTGCTATTGTTTATTTTATTTTAATACGTTTTGACTATGATGTGTATGGCCAATAAAGATTTATGCTGTGTCTTGGTCTTATGTTAGCATTGGTTTTGCAAAATTTCTTTTCCCTTCTCTGTGTCACGTACGGTATTTGCCCTTTGACGATCTTACGCAAAGTCTTGTCACTGTGATGCATCTATATCTGATGGACGCAAAGCAAGCAAGGGTTAATTACAAAGTCAACAATGAACGCACCAGCAAGGTAACTATTGCTGGTGTGTTCATTGTTGACTTTGTCAAAGTTTATCCGGTGATAATCTGATGACAGCATCCACAGATTAGTACTTTACCCTTGCTTTGGCAAATTAGGCAATCAAACTCATCAGATAATAGAAGCAACCAAGACCCGAAGGATCTATGATACAACACAGTGACAAAACTACGGGTAAGATTGTCAAAGGACATAAGAGAAGGAAAAATAAATTTTTGCAAAACCAGTGTTAATATAAGACCAAGACACCAAAGGCTGGTAGTATAAATCTTTATTGGCAATACATATCATAGTCAAACGTATTTAAATAAAATATGCAATAGCAATAAGAAACCTGACCTGAGACATTTTTTATGTCCATGCTGAGACCAAGACACATCAACCCCAACCCCACTCAAGGGCACAGACATGTAGACGACCCCTATGGTCGGATGGCAACCAACCCAAATACCCACAGGCATATTCGCCTTAATGCAAGCAATCCGTCACTGATGCAACAAGTGACAGTTTGCTTGAGTCAAATACCTGTGCCCCCTACCATAAACATCAGAGAAACTGACCAACCACACCTTACATGATGCTGCGGATACAGTGTCCTTCAGAACACCATCTTTTTGGTGGTGTTGCATTTCAACTTCTCAACATGTTTGTCACCGGTTTTAAAAATTTACATTCTTTACTGTTGATGTGGAAAATGATGCTTGGACTCTGTTTATAAAGTTGTACTGTCATCATTCACATAGGTATGTCCATTGAAACAGCACATAGACCTGCCTGCAGAGTTTGCCTAAATACTTTGCTAGGTACTAGGGTGAGTTACTTATTTTAGTTTATCACGATTGAGAAATTACTGAATACACAGACTATTTGAAGAATTGTAGCTCAAAGTCTTGCCAAGAGTGAAACTCGCTTTGCCGACCAACCAACAAAACCCCTGGATAAACCTACTACTACTACAGTTCACAGATGCTTGTGGGATATGTTTGAGGTGGACAGCCCCCTCCTCAGTAGAGGGACCTTCTGCCATGCACATGCACCAAACCATAAGTAACTGTGCTATTCGTTCAGCAGCTAGTGGCCATGTCCATAATCCATTGGCAGTACTGCCAATGGATTATGGACATGTGCTGTTATACACTTAGAATACAAGGATTAGTAAATGTCCAGAAAAAGACGATAACCCCTTATTTTGATATCAAACGAATAATAAATAATGGTTTCAGAAAGCAATATTGATCATGTTTTTCATCGCTTGCTGCTCTATCATGTCTCAGCCAAGTACTATAGGTGGTGGCCCAGAGGAACTTGCAGAAAACTGCATTTCCATCAAACTTGTGGCCAACTAGGTTTGTCCATTCCTTGTTTTACAGAAATTTATTGCGTTGGTTGGCAATAATTTTGATGAACCAGAAAACACATTCAACTTATTTATACAGTGTATGCATTTATGGGTAAATCTTAACAATGATACTAAATCACAGTTGTAATATTTCTTACAGACAGAAGGCTATAGCTCGGAATTTCTACGTGTAAAGGTTAAGCATTTGGTTGCTGTCAGAGAAGCTTCAGTTTTACCTCTGGAAAATACAAAATCATATCTCCTGTGACCATTAAGTGTTCAGAATGAAGACCAACATCTGTCAACTTGTGCAAGTAAGTGTAGCCACCATGGCTTTCAGACCACAAGCCCCTGATTCATAATGAATATAAGTTAGTCAGATATCCATATACCAGTACCCTGTCACTATTTTAACTTCCTAAAGTTCTGGCAGTTTCAGCTTTGTGCCTTCATTTCAATATTTTTCTTCCATGTCCCAGCTCTTGGCCAATGGTCTCTATACAGAACGCCAGCTTTAACCCTTTCACCCCCAGTTCCCTGTATACAGGTCCAACTTTACCATAGAAAACAATGGATTTGGGACAAACCATGGTGGTGAAAGGGTTAAGTACAAGCAATGAAAAGAAGACTTTGGTTTGATATCGGTGCAATGGGTTTGAAGTTTTTTGTCTTATTACACAGCATCATTCAGCCCTTGTGCATGTTCCATCATCTGTTGTCAGTTTAAGTTTTGAAAGAGCGCCCTCACAGACAGACTATTGTATTTTCAGACATGTGATTTCCGGCTTATATCGTCAGAGATGTAGATCTGATCCATGACAGTTCATGGATCAGATGATGATGAAGAAGTTCGGTTCCAGTGTTTGCCTCTGTGCAGGAATTCACAAAAATGCCTCACCCAAGTATTATTTCATTGGATTGAATGTGCTTGTAAAGAGCTACAAACTGAATTTGAACTTACAAACCAGAGACAAAGTTTATTATGCATAGATTTCATTTCTTGGTTTTAGTGACACTTTCAGTGGATTACAAAACAGAACCATCACAGAATTGTTCTTTCAACACACATATATATGCTGGTATTCCTGTACTTTCTTGCAGCACTTATAGTGTTTTAATATTATGAAAATGAATCTGTCCTATGACCCTGCTTCATCTAGTGTAATCCCATACAATTCCCTCCACAATGTATATACATCTTTGATTGTAAAATTCTTTAATTTAAATCTGACAAACAAAAGAAGTACAAAAAAGTATTGTAAAATGTATGTTTTATGAGTGTAAATGTGTTTCGTACTGATATGTCTGCATTTTTTACAGATGTCTTCTCTTTGTATATTTGATGTGACTAATTGATTGTTTGATTCATTTACATTGTTTCAACAAGTGAAGATTGATGAGGGCGCGATGGACCATTCAGGAGAGTTGTAAAATAAAAACACTGGATCTCCCTGCAGCTGTGGAGGAAAGACAAGACTATGTCATATTGATACATGAATCAAGTCAAAAGGTATGATATATGGCATAGAGCGCTAGTGTCAGTCAAAATTGAACTATGAGGTACTGAATTTCAAAACTGAAATACATGTATACTGCAGATTCAAAATCAAATACATACTGTAATGCTTGAATGTCATCATGTCATGTTTATATGGTGATAAAATGTAATATGATTTTCACCGTTTTGCAGTTTGATTATGAAAGACTGTCCTACTACAGCATTTATTGTAAACTTTGACATGATGTTGATGAAAGCCCTGTGAAACTAGCTCTTTTAATGAATATTTGAAGGTTACATGGTAATACAATGATAACATGCAGTAATGCAGACATGGTGACTACCGGTAGGTGATGACTTGCTAAAATTTGTTAGAATTGAGATATCAAAAAGCTGGCAAGTACAGACTCACCTCAATGCATCTGTAATGTAACAGCCACATTGAATCAGTCACATTATTTAACATCTCAGATAGTTTTGATAGTCTTGTTGCCTGCCCCCTTTCTGCTGCTGGCTGCGCTGTGCTAATGAAAAGGACCAGGTATGCGGCAGCCATTTTGCCCAGATTTTGGGCAAAATGGCGGATGCGCGTGGCGCATGATGTCAGGCTGGAATGTTCAAAATGACTGCGCCCTTGACAGTAATTAAAGTTCCATTAGCTGTATCTTCTGGCGATTTTTCCGTTAGTTTTGATTGAAATGATCACTGGCTCATGTTGAAGAGTCTTTCAAATAACAGAGAATCGCATATTATTCGGAAACATTACATGCCCGACAACTAAATAACATGTGATTTTACAACGAAAATTTAAATTTTTGTCCGGACAGAAATACAAACTCTGTTGACACGCGAATTCCAACGTAGGCATTCTCCTGCACCTGCGCGAGCCATTTACAGCAATTTAAAAATAAATATTCATTACCTATGCCCGGTACTTACGTTGTAGTCCATTGTCCAAACACGTTGCGTAGCCAGATGTCAATCCACGACGCAATGTTGTTTTGATCCCGCAATAAAGGTGAACTTGTACATCTCGCGTGATCGCGGCATCACCATATCTGCGTTCTCCCCAGCACGCTGAGCATGCCAGACGTCAACAAACGAGCTCGGAAGGGCAACACGTTTGAACAAAAATTAGCAGTTTTATGTGGCTGTAACATCACTAATCATGTTTGTTTCTTCGTAAAACTACATTTTGCAACAAATATGAGCCTCCAGCATGGAATTTTCCGGGGTAAAAAATGGTCAAAAGTTACAAATAATGGCCCTTTAACTTAGCAACAAAGCAGGTAGGGCAGTTACATGAACATTACACAAGTCTTCAAAAATCAATCTGTTTCATTATGCAAAACGTCGTACGAGGTGATATATTTGTGAAAGAGCGTACTTCATCCGAATGACAGAATCGAGTTAGTTTTTTGTTTGTTTTTGAAATTTGAAATAACATATAACACTGCAGCGGACGTACAGCTGACGCAGGTGCTCCCCTTAGCCAATCAACATGTTCCATAGCGTTGTCCAATCATAGAGGTAGATAGAATGGCGCATACCTGACCCTTTTCGTAGAAAGGGGCAGGGAATTCGAACCAGACTAATAGTTTTGAAAGCCACTAAGAGCATCAGCGGATTACTCTGCTAACTCAAAAAACATCTGGTAAGGCTCATAATACTTTTGATGAACATTCCTACATGAAGAAATGTAGTCCTGACAGTAGCTCCAGGTAATAGCTACAGCCTCCCCACAGTGACAGTGTCAGTACTGTCATGACCAGGATGTAAGTGCAACCTCAGGTGCTTGAATACTTTCCTGTTAATGATAGCAGATGAAATAAAATTAATTGGTCAGTACACAATTACATGTAGAAAATCTCTGCTTTCATGCTATTATTTTTACGGCTATAATGTTACTTTATAATTGCAAATACTCAATACTGGTGTGGAAGAATGTTCTTCATACTTTACCATGCCACTGTTACCTGATGTTTATCAATTTTGCTGTACATTAACAAAGCTGTACAGCATGTACATGTGTGGCTTGCCTAATGCACACTGTAAACTTGAGAAATGTAGAAAATGGCAAAGTTTGTGGATTGAGGCATGTTGAATAGGTAATTGGACACTCAATAGAACTACTATGAACTACATTGCTAATTTTCAGTCGAGCGATAGTTTCTGAAACTTACATAATGTATGACACAAAGTGAGTGATTGACAGAAATGTTGCAACGAATTAAATGCCAACCGTGCATGATCATCGCGTCTCGCTGTTCCAAAATTTGCTCAAGCACACATGCAGCATGGTGTTGAAGCAAACAACTCTATTTTCTTTCAAATTTGCTCCGATATTAGTCCGTGGAAAAAATGATTTGGGGGCCAATCGAAAGTCACTGCCGGGCAACCCAACATGGAGATCACAAAGAAACGCATATTTCAGAATCCATAATGTATTGTCCTGTAGTCGCAAATACAACAACAGGGTATCAGTGCCATGGTGAAGCCGTGAGCCATGATTATGATGCACCAGTTACCCAAAAATCCAGTCCACAACCACAGGCAGGCTACGAAGAGCAGTGGGAGACTGAATATCCATGGTTACCTTTTGATGTATAAGTATAAATGTATAAATTTTGAACACTGCCAGTGCCTGGATTAGCTGCAATAACTCTAACCTTGGGTTGCCCGATGTGTTTTAACGGCTGCATGTATATCCATCACAGTACATTTCAGCCTGTTTGAAACACAGCCCAGTTGTTCAAGTTGTTTGTTGAACTGTTTTCATTAAAATAATGTTACATGTACATTGTACAATCCGAATTGATTGTGTAGATTTATTGAACGGCTCATTGTATTTTCTAGAGAGTTTTTTCCATCAATTAAGTGCGGAAGTGAAGTTACGCATGCAAATACAGCCATTACGCAATTTTAGCAAACTGTTGCGTTATGCCGTACACGAGGAGAAAACACTAGTTTACAGACAACTTCATTAGTTCCTTTGATTCTGCTTTGATTCTAAAACTACTGTTCTCGAACATGATGATTTGTACAGTAAATGGATATGTTTATTGCAATTAGTGTTGACAGTTTCCCTTTGACTGTTAATAATATTTAATTTAAAATTGACAGTCAAGATGATTGCCATATTTTAAATTAGAAGGCACCAGAATTACTGTACATCATAAAGATGTACATGTTGGACCACTTTGGGTTGTTTTGTTTAAACTGTAGTTGTGTACCGAAGAGGTCTTCATGCATAACATCATATGATGGTATTATCCAGACTTGACCTCTCAGATAACCCGAATTGTTACCATTTCCCTTAATTGTGCTACAACTCTGTTTGTGAAAGTTTCATTTGATATTATCGTCTTTACTATCAAAGTTGGTAGTTGAAGGCCAAATTTTGATTCTAGCAAAACGGAAAAACTTTTAATTTTAGAGACTCAAGAGAGGGACTCACAGAGCCAAAGCAGAGCCTATAAGTGCATTGTAGTACTAAACAGCATAATATCTGTTTTACCCACTATGTAACAGGGAATATACAACTTTGTAAAGAGGAGAGTAAACTCTTAGTAAATACATTGCAAATACCGTAAGTTTTCAATCAGATTTGAATTCACAACGTATGGCATCCAGTCACCTAGCAGAAAAGCCACAGACAGAACTGCTCAGCCAAATCCCCATCTCATAAAAGAGTTGTTCAGTAACTGAGCTAAGTTGTTACAATTTTTGTAGGGAGGAAGGTAAACTAGATCTTAAAACTTTTTATTGTTAGCTTTTAATATATTGTCTAATTTGTGGTTTTTTGAAATACAACCTCAAAAGCATGGTGGAAATTAGTGGTAAAAGAATATTTAATGGCAAATTGATACAATTTAGATGCCAATTGCATAATTGCCACTGATTATTTCCATTATTTCAAACACTGGGCTATTGATTGAGTTCTTACTAGCCATGAACACCATGGAACCATAACCAAATGACGGTGACACTTGACGTACTTTCTTTAGATAACACAATGGTTCATATTTGTCTGAAGCATGTGACTTTTGCATGTAGTAAGCACATTTGTCTCAGATTGTGACATGCGGAATCCAAAGATGCCTGCCCCTAAGCCCTATGTTTATTCATACTGTGTGAGTAATTACAGTTGCCTGAATCATGTAAATATAAGCACTCATATTCTTCATGGTACAGAGTGTTGTGAAGTACAGTTAGGGAGGCCAGCAGGTCGCCAAGGACGTGCTGAATTGACACTCAATCACCAGTGACTTAGTCATGTTCAAAATTGAAAAACATCGATAACGGGAAAGAAAATTGTGAAAAAAAATACATGAGGCTAAACATTAAAAATGCAGCTATTCTCTCATATGTTTTTTATTTCTTTATATGAACTACTTACTTTTTGAATAAACTGGAAAATTGAGCTAGAAACGGTACCAGGAACGGCGATCTGAAACATGGCAGCACCTAATATTTACATCACTGATTTTGAAACGCATTTTTGAAGGTGAGCCAATCAAAACATCCCTTACATCGAATACTCATTTGAAAGCCCAGATCTCGCTCTTTCTCGCGATATAAGGTTCTTCACCAACATAGGGCAGTGTATATGACCAAATCCGAGACAAAAAATTGAGAGCGATTTTTCCGAGACCTAACCCGACCAACTCTCAGTGAAACGTCCTCTAGTACGCAGTTTATCATTATTTCTTTTGAATTTTTGCTAGAAAAATGAGAAATTTTGAACAGCTCACGTATTTATTGACGAAGATATTGACCACGCTTCACAGTAAGTGAGGCTACTCACAATTCTCCATGATCCATACACACGGAGATCACTCATTGAACTGGAGCAAATTTCTTCTGTACACAGAACAGCTCGGTCCATATATCAAAATTCTGGGACCATCGTTTTGATAATCATAATTCTCTAATTTCTCACGGTGAATAATGAGAAGATCAATCCCTTTTGCGCAGAGGAGATAGCAATTTTGTGATTTTGTCGACATAGATTTTT
>LD374111.1:9222-33317 GCA_001465055.1 Ptychodera flava | reverse complement strand
TTCTGTATAGATGATTGTTTGTGTGTATCTGTTATTTTTCTTTATTTTATGGTATTTTTCTATGGGCCTAGAGCCTGATTCAAATAAATAAATAAATAAATAAAATTGGTTAGAAAATATGGGTACTAAAAACAGACAGTCACTAAATAAACAGCCACAATACTATACATATACGGTCTAGCGCTCCAGTTTAAAAGAATGTTCAAGAATGATTGTGTAAGGTTTGCTGGTAAATATTGTCGTATCATACGGTAACTTCGACAGAACAAGGTCTTTATATCACTATCTTAATATCAAGCATTACTACAGTTTACTGCAGTGAGTAAAGATTGATATTTGCGTATTTATGCACAACATTGTGGATTGTTTACTTGGTTAAACTGACCATATGTTCAAATTGACTTTGGTTGACCAATACTTGACCTCCTCAGGCATTTGGGCTTCATAGGGCTTTCACCTTGGTTGTACCTATATAATTTAATTTTTGTGTTACAGAGGTGTTAATTAATTTGAATAACACTTTGGGTATGAAGTCACGCAGCTTATACAAGTATACTGATATTTCTTATCAACGTTGAGCAAATTGTAGGTCAGTGTTTCAAAATGTTTAAGCTGCGATCGTTGTCTTATTTCAACATTGAAGCAATGGCCGACTGGTTTTGTGTGAGGCCTAGCATTTAGGCGATGTTGCCGTGAGTGTGTGGGGGTTCGAATCCCGTTTAGGTTATAGTTAAATTTTTATTGATAACGTTGCAAAAACAATATCGCATATAATATTTGTCATTTACCATTTTGTGTGACATATTTCATTAATCTTATACATTTCATTTATTCTGATTGTATTTGGTTTTATTTCTTAGGCTGCTCATTTTATTTGCGGACTTTGGGGTTTGAAACAGACAGTGAATTCCACCATTGACTTTGATTATCTCGGGTAAGTTACTGTAATGTGTGCCACTACTTGCCACTACTTGAAAATGTTGAAATACACAAAAGCAACATGTTTACTCTGTTTTCTTGTCAGTTTATACGTTAAATGTGCGCCACTTCACGAAATTTCCTTTTTTAGCAGCCTTTTGAATGTCACACAATCTTACCTTCGATTCATCATATCCAGTTGTAAAGTGGATTGTGAAATTATTTCACAGATTAATTGCTAGGCTTTCCAGTTCCATTGTGGAATACAGAAAGCAGTTGATTTAACATTGATTTAAGTTGATTTAAGCAGTTGATTTAAGTTGCTAGAGGCAGGGTGAGTTATCTGAATATGATTTGTCCTTTGAGTATTGCCAATGATAGGAATCAGGTCGAATATGATTGAAATATCGTCAGGAAACGTCACATTTTCATTTACATTTGATAAGTCTTCGCCATTCAATTATGAAACTGCGGGATCTTTTAAATAATATATGTCGCTTCCTAATTTTTATTCCAGCCGGTATGTTAAAGTCAACAAGATGATCTATAATAGCAAGCAGTATACTTTCACTGTACAATCTTAAGCCCGTAAGTTCTTTAAATGTGATACATCTTCAAGATTCTTATAATTTCTTTTTTCTTAATAGGTTTTCAATCCAAAAATTTGGCGAATACTCCCGCAGGAAGCAGGAGTTTTTAGCTTTGCAGATGCCAAGTGACTAAAACCTAAAACAAATCGCAGCCCTCGATTCGGCCAACCTTGGTGAAAATGAGAAAGAGACACAGATCTGTTATCAATGTTAAAGGGCATTATTGCACTAGTATCGATGAAAAATGAAGTTTTCAAAGGAAACGAGACAAACCTCCCATGCATTCCAGACCACTATGATTGACAATACGAAAGGTATAAGTGCAAATGAAAGGCGTATCCGTACATCTGTACATCTTTTCGCATGACGAGCGATCATAAGTTTGATTTGAAAGAAGCGTAACTTTATGCAAATCACCAGATTTCCTGGCTTTACCTTTTTCTCCTGTTTTCAACATTTCAATAAATTTTAACCCCACTTTGGCTGGGCACAATTTTATAATATTACCACGTTATGTTATTTAAATGCTATTGTTACGACAGAAAAAAGGCGACGAAGTCTGCAATTTTCTGTGAAATAAATTTATTAAAATTAATAACTAAGTCTATGGGATTAAGTAAAAATTACAAAACAGTACAGAGATTACAGTAGTTAGCTTTGCTGACGACACAAAACTCCTGAAATACAGTCCCCAAGGAGTTGAGTCTAGACAGACTCTGATGAGTAAGGAGTGAATGCTTCTCTGGCTGCAGGCTTGATGAGGTCTGAACCGTGCAGTGTTCATAGAGAAAAATCTAGCGTGAAGGGCTTGAAAAGAATACGACGTGAAATCCGAAAAAAGTCTGGTGAAAATCTTTGCAAAGAAGAAATTTACAGACTTTCCATTCATATGCTAATAACGGTTCTAAAAGTATCTTCACTTGTAGTAAACCTGACCTTCTGAGAACGTTCTAGACTATGGTCATTGGAGAGAATGACCTACATGACACACTGTAACAAAAGGACAATTTTGTTTGGCATTAAAGGTCTTACATTTTGAATTCGAGTAATTTCAATTTTGTTCATGTTCTTCCAACCCCTACTGTTTTAGAATGAGATAGATAATACAAAAATAAACAGAATTTTCGGTTTTTCTACAAATAGTCGTTTCATATGAGGTATTAAATTTCATGTAGTATCAAGGTTTGGATCAAAATCAATTGTATCATTAATTCCAATTTGACGTTTTCTACCCCAAATATGTACCCAATCAAGTAAACTCTCGCTACCTTTACTAAGAAATTTGCATGCCACCTTTGATAAGAAACATTTGTTCGAAAACAGTGTCTTTTATGTAACTGCAACGCCACCTTAAGGACAAAGCTCTACACTTCTGTAGAGAAAATTAAAGTTTCCCTTTTTCGTCCTTTTTTCGGGATACATAACATCAGACACATATTGTAATTGGGTGAGCTTTTATGTCAAGATTTTGTTACTTGGGTGCAGGTAAGCCAAAATTTCTGTGTTGGACAGGGGGTTACCCATATTCATCATGGGTGGCTGGGGTGACTCAAAATTTCGGAGTTTCTAGTGTATTTCCTCCGATCCCCAGGCCGTAAATAATGACGGCTCCCTAAACAGCTGTGTACGCCTGAGTCAGAATGACCTGGACCAGTATACACGGCTGATATCTCAGCGAAAATTTAAAAACAAGATGAAGGGCAAAGTGTAAAACCAGGGCCTAGTCGGGCCTAGTCGGGCCATCTAGGCTGGCGATCTAAAATTTAAAGTAAGTCCGTATGACACGCGTATCGAGAAGTGAAAATATGAATGATCGTTAGGCCGGTACATGATCGTCTTTATTTCATCTCTGATATTTGTAAATTGTGGCTCGATTCCCTATACCTTTGATTTTGTCTTTCTCTACCAACACAGAAAACATATTTTTGCAATGCTCTAAGAAAAGTTTTCCTACGCGTGAGATAAGAATAATATGGACTGTTTTAGTCCGAAATAAAGTGAAATAAATAAATAAATGCAGACACGTTGTGATGGTATAATCAGTATGTGTCACCGGAAACAAACTTAGACAGCACGCCCCAAATCAGTCTGACAAATGATTTATACAAGGGAAGGGAGTAGGAAGAATGAAAGATTATCAAAATTTTATTTTGTTTCTGACATTAGGTTGGCACGCGGAGAGCAATTGTTTAGTGTTGTACAGCAAACACGTTGGAAATTCCTGCAGAGACCATAGGCGACCCAGACCACTATTAATAAGCTTGTTATTGAGTTTTCTCAGTTTTCTCTATCAGTTCCTCTCCTTTTCTTCATGCTGAGACTGATCAAAGGTAAATAAAATCACAGAGGGACTGTGATAAAGTAAATGACTATTATATAACCTAACCTAGCCTCTTGACTCTTTATTTATTTTACACCCCATTACAAGGACATTTATCTCTCATATACACATCTTGTAATTATTAGTCAACACAACTAATTATGCTAATCCGTGGACTTATCAGGGATTTTATGGGTTTGTCCACATCTCGAAAGATAGGAAAGGTTACTAAAACGGGAAGGTAAGAACACTGTCCCTACACCAGCGGAGGGACGGTGGTATTAAAGAAGCTCTCCTGAAATGTGTCCAGAAATTACCCAATTGCGGTCAGTCATGACCATTTGTCAAAAATTTACTGCAGCCAATGTATTTCGATGGGCGAGGAGAGCAACTACTCTAATTTCAAACGTTTAAATGGTCGCGAACAGTACAAACACTGCCAGTGCCTTGCGTGCAGTTGATGGCACGAGGACATCCGTACAGCAGGAAGTCGACGAAATCGACAATATTTACCTGATATTTTTCGGCGATTTGGGGACTCTAATATAGATACTAGACGATAATAGATTCTGTCAAAACGCGGGTAAATATCAGATATATATCGATTGGAGATTTCACCACCTTACAGTTCTGGTCAAACCCGACTTCCAAGGACTGACTCTAACTTCGATACTAGACGATACTAGATTATGTCAAATCGCGGGTAAATATCCGATATATATCAGAAATTTCACTACTTTAGAGGTTTTGCCAAACCCGACTTCCAAGGACTGACTCCAGCTTAGATACTAGCTGATAGAGAATACCGCGACATTGGCACTATAGGCATTATCGGATAATATTATCTAAGTTATCTAAGTTAGAGTCTAATATTAGACAAGTGGGGCAGAGGTAGATGCCCGACATGCTGTTCTATCGGATAATATCCGATAAAATCGATAATATCCTCTAAACTGTAAGTTAGAGTCTAATATTAGACTAGTGGGGAAGAGGTAGATACCATAAAACTGCATGTCGAGCATCTGCCTCTTCCCCACTCGTCTAATATTAGACTCTAACTTAGATGTTAGTGCCTAATATTAGACGAGTGAGGTATGGCTGATGCCCGACATGCTGTTTTATCGGATATTATCGGATGAAATCGATAATATCGTCTAAAAATCTAAGTTAGAGTCTAATATTAGAAGCAGATGGATGGACAATTCTAAAAACGCTGTTTTATCGGATAATGTCGATAATATTATCCCTATTAGATCACTTTGGTCTCATGTTCCTGGAACTCTCTAACTTAGACATTTTAGACAATATTATCCAATAATAAAGAAAAAGTCTATGTCGCACCTTCATGACACGATACTAGATTTTCTCAAATCGCGGGTAAATATCCAATATACTAGTATAGCCTGCTGTGTCACCATTGTGCCTCGAATCATGACACGGTTTGTAAATTACACTCTGTATTACATACACTCCCAACAACGACGACGTGAAACATACATCTAGGCCTATATAATTTTTTTGAAAAACACATAAAACGGCCACTCCGGCGATCTTTTTCTGCTTGGCCGGTCGATACTTTCAGGGTGGCATTTGTCGGTTATTTGTCGGAAAAAATTGAAAGTTGCTTACAATAATGCTGCACGACTGTTATTGGGTTATGAGAAACGGAGCAGCGCGAGTCTAATGTTTGTATCTAACAGAAAAAGCAACTTTGATGCTCCTCTGAGAAATCAGATTAACAGCCTGAGACAAAGACTTTTGAAAAGTAGCAATGCAATTGTACGAAATGTATGTAAATCATTGTATTCCAATTCAGAGATGGTAAAACACTGGAATAAGTTACTCTTTGTTTAAATGTCTGTTTAAAAAGAAACCCATTGGATTATGTATGTAGATATAATCAATTTGTCTATCTTTTCAACCATAATTTGATTTTGTAACTGAATTTTCATACTATTGCCTTATTTGACTTTTATATGGACGCTCAAGTCCGAAATAAAGATATAATAATAATAAAAGCATGGACAGGAAAACAATCTACACACATATTACAAAGTATTGAAAACTAATGCTAATGTGAAAAAAGTTCTTCAAATGAATGTCTTGAATATAGTCATAAATTTGAAAAATTATCCCTACATACAAGTCTGAAAAGATAGAAAGGAAAACGTTCTACACATTATTGAACATTACAAAAATATTAAAACTCATTATCTGCAAATTCTTCTTCAAATAAATACTTTGAATAAAGTCCCTGACATCAGAATAACTGATAGCTTCTTACAGTACAGAAAGGAAATCATGAACATCAAAATGTCACTGGATATTTGTCTTTGGATTTGACCAATGCCAATCAACAAAACACAGTCTGGTACGATTTATTGTGATGTTATCACTGTACAAACACTTTGATACAATGGTTGTATGTATCAGCTACAACCACCCTGCAAGGTACATCATCTGTCAGTGCTATACCAATGGGATAGTCCAGCCTATCACTATCACTATCAATACGACAAACAAACTTACCACTACTCTCAAACTTCAGTAGATTACTAGCGTCAAAATAGCTACCAGTAGTAACATAGATATATTTATCATTTTCAATTGCTATTCCCTTGGGATGTCTCATCTTACCATCCCCACTCTGACAATCAAAGGAATACAAATACTGGTCATGTGCATTGAATACCTGGATACGCTTGTTTAACCAGTCTGCTACAAATACCATTCCAGTACTTGAAATGATCACACCCAAGGGATCATTGAATTGCCCTTGACCTTTACCTTGTGACCCAAATGACCTAAGGTATTTGCCATGTTGTGTATAAACCCTGACACAATGCTGACCCCTGTCTGTCACATAGACATTGCCGTCTACAGGACTAATCCCAATACAACATGGATTTTTCAACTCATTTTGCCCAAAGCATCTGATGACATGTCCATTCTCGTCACTGACAACTATTTGATTGTTGTTGTCCTCTAAACTATAGTATGTATTATCACTTGATATAGCTATGTCACATGGTGTGAAAGGCTCCTCAAACTGTTTGAATTTCAAAATTTTCTTAAATGTTCCCTCTCCTGTAGTTATCTGCAACCTATTATTATCATAATCTGCAGTGACAATGTCTCTGTTTTTGTTTATGGCCACACCATGGAGTCTATTGTAATGTCCCTCAGCACTTCCTTGACTGCCAATGGTCTTCACCAATCCTTTGATGACAGGTATGGTGACAGGACAGCCTGGTATTGGTTGATCTCCTATTGTCATGGTAACTTGATATTTTCCATCCAATTGTCCAGCCACTGTGACGCTGTGTGTACCATCTCTGTTATCAGCTACATTGATGTCTTCCCATGATGCATCAGGTTTTTTTACCTTGGCTTTCAATTGTTGTTTTGGGATGACTTGGTTTCCTGTGGAATCTCTGGTTATGATCAGTAGGTCTGCAGCGTCACCTTTCAGGAGTTGTTTTGGAATGTTTCCTACTGTACACTTTGAAATACACACGTCAGATTTCATTATTCCCAGAATTCCAAGCTCACAAAATTCATCATTTGGTGTGAATATGAAGTCCTTATGTTCAAACTTTGCAAAAGTTTTCATGGTAATCAGTTGTTTGATACGAGTGCCAACATCACTCTTTGTGGAGAGAAGTTGAACAGCATTCCCATGATGCATCAGAGTCTCTATGTAATTGCCTGCACTTTTAATGTTGCCATGTTTTAATTCCATCTCATCAATATCAGCAGCTGCTCTTTTAATTTTCATTTTGTAACTGTTTTTCAGGTCATCTATCAGTCTCTGCTCTTCTCTCTTTATTTTCTTGATGATTTCTTCTGCTTTCATTCTCACCTTCCTTTCTTCTCTGCTACACTGCCCTGTGAGATCAGTGTGTATCTGCTTGGCCAGGGTTTTGTTCTTTTCAGCTTCCTGTTCTTTCACTTTCAGTTTGTTAACCATGGCTTTCAATTCTGTAAGATACTCATCTGCTGCATCTTTCAAGTCTCTGTGTACATGTTCTGGTATGCGGTGTTTGACTATGGTGCAGTCTGTACAGACAGGTACCTGACAGGTTTCACAGTAGAATTCAATTTTGCTCTCAGTATGAACACTGCAGTATTCCACTGCTTGAAGTATCACAGGACTGGTCGATTTTGCTGGTTCATATTCTCCAATGGTCATCAGTCGATGTGTCTGTGTTAGTGGTAGGCTTCTATGTGTCTTAACACAGATGTTGCATAGATAATATCTGCACTCCACACACCTGTGAGTTGCTGTATTCTCCTGACAACCCGTACATTTGATCTCAGCTTCTTTCACAGACTCCAGTCGTTGCTTGAATATCTCAACCAGATTGCTCATAAAGAAGTTGCCTTTTATTGCTGGCACTCCTCGAACAGGAAGCTGATATTGTTGTCGACATTCTGGACATTTTAGAGATCCAGTCTTCTCAACCAGTGTGACTAAACACTTCTCGCAGAATGTATGCAGACACGGTAGAATTTTAGGAGACTTGAAGTGCTCCAGACAGATGGTACAGCACAGGAAATCTTCACCAATTTTTTGCAAAACCTTGTGATCAGATGCAGCAGCCATTATGCTTAGGTGTGACAGTAAACCAACCTGAGACAGGTACAGAGCTGATAGCAGATAGTGCCACTTAGTATTGCAGATATACATTAGTTCGTGTTGTCATGTGATTAATACATGGCTGATGTTCTGACTTGTTGCAAATTAATGCACTTTACATTAGCATAGGGAGTTTTTGGCGATCTACTTCTTGATCACGGGATCCATTTCATTGAATGCATGCAAAAAGGTTATCAGAGGTCAGAGGTTTTTTGTTTTTATATCTTTTTGTCAGTTTCAGTTCTGTGTTCTGGATGGCCCTGAATTTCTTCACTATTGCAATCTTAAATAATCTCTGAAATGCCAGTTTACTTCTACATTCACAACTTTTCACCCTGACTGAAATTTATGCATGTAAGGTAACGAATTATATTTTTATGAATTTTGCTTATGATATTGTTCATAAGAAGAGATAAGAAGCAACAGATAACTGAAAGATAACAATAAAGTGTCAATTTGTATAGCAGGGTTATCTTTAAGTTTTAGTTCAGGCGGTTGAAATGAAAAATATAAGACGGCGATGAGGTAGGTTTTGGAGGGGTACCCACCTCCCGACCGCTGTATATGTTTTGTTTGAGTACTTGTGATTATGATCATTTGGTGACACTTGAGTACCTTATTTTCCACACAATTTGTGTACAGAGATGTTAAAAACTTTTATCAAAAGCGAGGTTTGTACCATATATTTTCAGTTCACCTTCATCAGTAATCACCATCACAAAAATCATCATCATCTGCATCTGAAAGATCATCACAATAATCTGCTAATTGCTTCGAAAGTTAATACTGGAAACAAAATATAATATTTGGGAATTGAAAAAATAAACACTAGAAATTAAATAAAACATATTGACCTTAAAAAAGATCACATACCGGAAATGAAAGAAAATGTATTGAGAAAAATAACATACCAAAAATGAGATGAACAAATATTAGACCAAATATTTTAAAGCTACACTTTGACCCTTTTTGAGTGCAGTAATTTCAAATTTTAGTAATTTTTGTGAATTTTTTTTGTCATTTTGTAAATACTTTTAGACCGAATGGACATCACTTTTCAGTGGCTACACCTTTTTAATCACATCTTTGGCTAAAAACAATAACTAGACTGTATTTTATAAAGGTGACAAAATATGACCGGCACCCAAAGGGTTAACACTAATCATCTCTTCTTCTACTTCCATGCATGGAGTTTTACTCTAAACATTTCTAATGTTAGGTCTTCTAAATTATAATTGCATGATGCTACTGTTTGCTATGTTTGTACAAAGAAAATGACACTAATTTTACTGATGATGAAGCAAATGGGTTAAAACAGAACGCCGAACACATAAGATTCAGAAAATTCGTTTTATGACGACGGCCTTAAATGACCCTTTGGGAGTAATAAGCTATACAGTAAACTTGGCCGATGGCCCGCCGGGACATGATGCGATGTTGATTGATTTCACGGTATGAAAACATTGCCATCTCTTCTGGTTATAGTTCAAAAATACGTCATTCACTTTAACGTTTACCTTTGTCTATTTTTTGTTAATTAGTAAAGTTGTGTTGAATATAGTCCGTGGGGTGGAGGGGCCAACTGTACACCCCGACATCCCTACTATATGGGTATTTTTTGTTCTTTAGAACCTGCTGAACTAGAAAAAAGATGTTAACATTGGATATTTTGGATGCACTACCACTCTGAGGTAGTTTTTGATTTGCATGTACTGCTCAAAATGGCGAAATATGTGTAGGGGTAGGGGGTACTACATCTTCTGCCATATTAATTAAACTTGCATGAAAATACATAAACCTTAGACACTGATCTTTATGGGAAGCACAAACTTTAGTGAAGTAAATTTACGTATGTTGAATAAGACGATTTTAAAATATTTTTTTTCCAGTTTTTAATGTTTTTACCCAAAATACAATGTAACAATGACGATTTTCTTTTTCTAAAGCAAAATTTTGACAGCTTTATGGGTTAAGATTATTTATTTGTATACATTAAACAAGAAAAACCTGTTAACATTTGATATTAAACAAATATGCTACTTCTTCAGAGTCCACTTTAAAGGTATACAGTCACCTGTAATTTAAATATGCCCATATATAGTCAAAGGGGCGTTCTTGGTATTCAAAATGTCCATGTGAGGGCGCTGTTTTTTAAAAGCGGCCACCCGCTTAAAATCTGTGATTGGTTAGATTTTCTCTTTCCATGGTAACTGTGGCGAAATTGGAACAGGTGACAGTATACCTTTAAGATATGTGTATTCTATAGGGCTACGCAGGGGTGAGGGGTACTATATTCTTTCCTGGAGAACGTAAAGTGGCATTAAATTCCATACATTTTACACTTTTAGAAAGCTGAGATGCTGGTCTTCAAAAATTATTATGTTTTAGTGAAACAAATATGAATATATGGAATTATATGACTTGAAATAATTTTTTCTGGTAATTTAGCATTTCTACCTGAAGAAAGTGTGATTATTATAGTTTCCTTCTAATGAAGCAAATCAAACACACTTATGGGTCTTATTAACTTATTACAATGTGCTGAAGAAGGAAAAAATAAAATTTAGAATTTCAGTATGTAGTACTATGTCTGGTTACTCAAGGCGTTTGGCCATGCTGGTATTGTGTGAATGAGAGGTTTTATCGGTTTTTATGGACGTAAAACCAGATGCATATCTTTAAAAAGTGCATTCACGTTCAAAGCAGGAATAACAAACAATGCATTGATAGTGATGTTAGATGTGTCACCAACACAATGAAGGCACAGGACAATTTCCAAATACATCTTATCAAAATGATTTTGTAAAACAGATATATACAATATATATTTTTGAAAAAGTCAACATTCTATATTACTTTTTCGAGAAAATTACACTCTGACCTTAGTCACAGTGTAATTTCCTATGCCTTGAGAATACACCTAGCACTACTATTAATGAATCGTTCTTCATGATTCATGTTTATGAAGTGTATGTTTTTCCCATAGTTATAGATACAACTTTCTTGGTAATTATTCAATTTGTTTCTTTTTTCATGTTCGGTTGCACGGGATGAATTCTCATTTGTACTATATCCTCACTTCATGTGTGTTTATCTTTCTGTGACTCTCCTAGCCTTACTTGAAGACAAATTGATGAGAAGGGTCTATCAACATTTTAGACTTTGTTAAATCTGTCTTTTCATTCTGTAATTGTTCACAATGAGAGAGAATTGTAAATTGTCTACAGTTATTAGGACAGCAAAACATTCCTAGAAAGCAAAGTTTGTTGATGTCTGGAAGAAAGCCATAGAAAGTAATGAGAAACTAAATATTTACTGTAAAATTAAAACTGTTTTCAAATATGAGAAGTATCTGTCTCTTGTTCAAAATCCTTTTAGTAGAATAGCATTAATAAAAACTAGAATTTCAAATCTTATTTTTCCAGTTGAAGTCTGTCGTTATTAGAATATCCTTAGACACCGTAGACTTTGTACTTTATACAAAAGTGATGTTGGAGATGAATTTCATTCTATTATGATTTGTCAAAGTGCACCTGCACAAGGTTTAAGAGATATTTACTGTACTTTTTGATATTCAGGCTCAGCTGAAACATTTTTGAGAAGATGTCCTTCTTCAAATACACAATGTCATGTTCCGATGATTCCTAAAGTACTGTGAGGCGAGCGTCACTGAATTGAGCGCGATGTGATGGCGCCCCCAACGATAGGATGAGGTCCATGCGATCAGCTTTGCCCATTCGCCATGGAGCTTGAAAGCTTGCACACTTTCACATACAGGATGCATATTTTCACTGCCTTTACCGTTAATGTTCAGCGAGATAGAACATTTTAGATCTTTGTGGCTATAACTTGAGCTGCAGATTTGTCAACAAAGCCGCTGAATCCCACTAGTTCTATTACACAGGCGCTCGTTCGCTGGGTAGTCTAGATCGATCGATTGTCTGCTCGATCTATTGATCCCGTAGTCGATATGCCCGCCACTGCACCAAAATACTCCTAAATACTCCAAACAAACATACAAATAAGTAAATAAAAATTCAACAAACATACAAACAAGCATACAAATACGTAAATAAATAATTGAATAAATAAATAAACAACAAACGGACAAACCAAATAAATAGATAATAAACAAACAAACACACAATATCATAGAACGTTGAACAAATAAAACATACAAAGAAATAAACAAACAAATAAATATATACATACAAATGTATACACATGCACATATGTAATATATATATAATATATATGTGTGTGTGTGTGTGTGTGTGTGTGTGTGTGTGTGTGTGTGTGTATGTATGTCTGAGTCTAAGAGACAACAGTATATCGAAAAATGATTGACTGAACAGCTCATGCAACATATTCAACATGCGACGGCAGTACCAATACTCACTATCCTTCCACGTCCATGCAATCAGCCTTGCCATTTCGCCATTCTCACACACTTCCGCACTTTCACTTACGGGATGCTCATTTTCACTGGCTGTAACGTCTTAAATATGAACTTCAGTGGTACTAGTGAATAATTATGACGAATAAAGTATCACACAAGTTATTACAGTTAGTATGACTCTGTATTACGTTTTTGTTCCCTCCCCTTTATGTCCAATGGATGTGCTGAACTAATATCGTCCCATTTCCGATTTTAAAAAAAAAACACTTTCACAGCTATCACTTTTGTGGTCGATGTCGGGACAAATTTACCCATACTGCGCAATTCTCATCTTCGTAAAGAGCCCGGTGGTGGCAGTCCCCGGGTTGGTGGGTACCCATGCGCGTTACCAAATTCACGGAAAAGGGGGTGTTTTCCTTCAGTCATCTCGGAGATTCTAGGTCCGTGAAATCGAGAAAAAGGGGTTCTTTTTCACAGTAACCTCCGAGATTAGGGGTAGTCCTTTCATAATCTCCCTAGGACACTAAATCTGGTCTAGTCTCACTCTAGATGATTGTGTATGAATGTGACTAAAATCAGGTGAGGACAAACATTTGTGATGTATGTACATGTATACAAAGTCAACCTCCAGGGTCAACCCTGGAAGTCAACATACTAACCTCCTAGATTTCGAAAATAAGGGTATGTTTTTTACAGCTAATTTCTCCCAGATTTGCCACAAATAGGGGGTGTTTTTCTCAGAAATATTCTAGGAAAGGGGGTACTTTTCAAACTTGGGTAACAAGCATGGGTACCCACCAACCCGGGGACTGCCACCGCCGGGGTAAAGAGGCTGTGTCTTCCTACCAGACAGAGGTAAGAGTAACACAGCCACCCTTTTCACGTATTATGTCGGAAAAACTAAGCCTACATCGCTTCATTTTTAGCTGTGGTTGAAAGATGATATCATTCTATGAGATCATCTTTCAAAGTTACGAATAGATGATATCGATTCGTAACTTTAACCAATCCAATCATCCTATATTTGATGTCGAAACATTACAACTTCATGGTTTCATGCTGTTTATACAGTTTGTACTTCACACATGTTGACGAATGCCTGTATGATGAATGCCTTGACTTTTGTATACTTTGACATTTGTTTTTGTGTTGTACTTATTTTTTCTTTCTGGTGAAATAAATTTGATTGATTGATTGATTGATTTGATTGATTATTTCGTTGACCACTTTTCTACATGTAAAAGTAGAAAGTTTTCAGCTTCTGGCTTTAATACTTCATGTACCAGATCAGACGAGAGAAGAATACTTGCAAACGATTTATATTCGTTATGATGTTCAAACATTATTCTCAAAGCACGTTTCAGAACCTCCTGCCATACTATGCCATACCATAAATTATCGGTGGGAAAACAAATTGAAAAAACCTATTTGAGGATTTACTTTTTTGGTAACAAGTAAGTTTTTATACATCGATTATTTGGGGGCATATAACCGACAAGGTAGACTATAGGCAGGCCTTTCGTTTAGTTTCATTTCGTTCAGTTTTGTTTCTCTAAATATAACATTTCGTATTTCGTTTCGTTGAATAGAATAAGCCTGCTGTCCATGCAATTTTGTTGCTTTCAAATGAAGTTCACCATGATCTAAAATTCAGTTGTCAACAACAACATTGGATGTAACAGCTTGTATCACAGATACTCTGTATCAAGAAGCTCAATATTTATAGGCATTTCGGTACGATTTTCTACTAAGAACAAGAAGGGTTTTTTTTTGCAAACGGAACAAAAATAAATGAAATGAAAAAATAGTCGAAAAAAGACGGCTAATCGTCAGTTTCCACTCCATTTAACTGTTACCAGAGCGTATACTATGATGGTACGCGCTCGGGACTCATATTCAGACTCAACTTATTCCAATACTTCTCTGATCTACAACTTGTGGGGGTTCATTTTGAAGCTCCTGGGGCGAGGAAAATTTTCACCGGCTTAGTTTTTCGAAAATCGAACATTTCACTTTTCTTTAGAGAGTTAACATAGGGATGGCGCGGCCATTTTAAATTTCATTCATGTGTGGGGAAAGATGGGTAACCTGTTTCTCTAGTACCAAAAGTTGCACGGTGACTCCAGATTTTTATTTTTATTTGATAAGAGAATTACTGAATTTTCATTGAGGAAGGTTTGGGTAAAAAGTTCTTTAAGGCGCATACTACATCAAGGTGGTAAGAGCCACGAAATTTAAAACACTCAAAACTTTCCTGAAACTTTCCGTGAGAAAGCTCTAAACTATCCATTTCAACAACAAAGGATAAAATGAGGTATCACCATGTAAACTTTACTAGAGAAACAAATTACCCGATATTTCCCGACACTTGGGAATTCAAAACGGCCCCCGTCCCGGTATAACTCGATGGGGAAATTGAAATTTCGATTTCCACAAAAATAACCCGGTGAAAGCTTTGATTACGCTATGAACTTTAAAATGAGCCAAAAAGGTGTAGACTCAAAACGATTTGTTAAAGTTTGACAATCCAAATATATGTTTCCAAGGCACATTCAATTAAAATTTTAATATCTGACAGACCAAGTTTACCTTAGTGACGACAAATCTACAAACGTAATTTCTTGTACATAGCTGTTACTTTGACGTAATCCCATCTCTCTCTCTCTCTCTCTCTCTCTCTCTCTCTCTCTCTCTCTCTCTCTCTCTCTCTCATACAGTTTTTCGTTTTTCGCATCAACATAGTAGCCTTTGCCTTGTTAAGATCTTGTCAAGAATATTTCAATTAAAAGCCAAAATCATAGTAAAATGTGTTCAAATTATCGACACCGTAATTGTGTAGTGTCAAAAGGTTTTGTTGAATTCGAAAACAAAGGTTAAACCTTTCACCACGATGCTTTGGTCCCAACGAATTGTTATCAACGGTGGTTGTGAGTCTGTTTACGAGGAATTTGGGATGTATGGGTTAATCCGATCTGGAATTCCTTTGTCAAAAATAACATCACAAAAACTGGACACCGTGCGTCTTTTTGAATAATTCCTCATACCTTAGTTCAGATCACCGTCCCTCCACTCACCGGTCTGGAAACGCTTACACACCTTAAGTGAGGTGTAAGAGATTCACGGATTTTTTGTAATTGATATGTTTACCCGTAACGCGCATCGGAACAAAGAAACAGGAGCTGTTTCCAGACAGGTGGGTGGAGGGACGGTGTTTAGATATAAAAAAGGCGATTTTTATTTTTCAAATGGATGTTGTACTCTAAATTTCCCATAGAAAACTACACATCGAACATATAGATAGACAAGGACTAAGCCAAAACGAAAATTGTACACTGGATTAGATAAAGAAAATTTTCGTTTTATTAAATAAAAATAAGAGTAGTATATTGAAAGTTACAAACGTTGCTCATTTTCGTTGATGTAAAAGCAAATCACATCAAAAATGATAGCAATTTTTGTCTTATCAAGAATTTCACAAAATTAATTATTCTCACTCTATGCTCGACAAGATAAATTTTCAAGGTGAGACACTTTCCAGCTTAGGTAAACATAAACAGCCTTTCATTTTCTTCAAGGAGTTCATCTCGGTTAATTTTTGAATAAATAATAAGAGGAATTTTTCATCCGCCGTTTACAGAACTGTCGTCTATAACTGTTTCTTTGCAAAGACTAAGTCCCTTCACATGAAGATGCACATGCGCGTGGAACAAACTGCCTGGTCACTAGAGGGCGGGCTTCGTCGGCTTCGATGTGCTCGACCTGAAACCATAGCCAGGACACCGCAAGTCTGAACTCAAAGAGGTCTATACATTCAATGGTTTCGAACGATGCAGATCATTGACAGAAATTTTAACATAAAGCGTAGGGAAATGTGGAAGTCATAATCTCTGTCTTTCCTTTCAACTTTTCATGGAAGCGACAGAGACTTTTGAAGTAATTTTGAAACATGCCTCTCTGGTACAGTTTAAATTGATTAAAAAAACCAGAAGAGACAAATTGTTATTGTATTGTCATTTTTTGTGGAATGCAATCGCAGAATTTTCAGATGCTGATATCTTTGACCACAGTCAAACACACCACAGCATTTACTCAGGTATATTTTTCCATCAGAAGGACTGGTCATCTGCAGAAACTCAATCGACGGTCGTTTGTTCTGACGCGTTCAAGAAATTAAGCTCACTTTCGGTGTTACCAAATTCAGTTTCCTTCATACTGTGGAAAATGATCGACACGTATCGAAATTAAATATAGATCGTTTACAAAGCGAGGCCTTAACTTATATCTATTGACTAAACATGATAATATAACCATCCACTGATGTGTGGATACTCAGATCAGTTGCTAAAACTGTTATGATGGACTCAACCATATTTTAAAGGGTAGTCAGGTTACACTGAATTGAGGGAATTGAGATCTCATTTGAGTTCTCGTGTCAGAGCGCAGACAATATTTATTACCTTGTCTTGGATGATTACGCTCGTTATTTACAAAGGTGCTTTTTATGTCGTAATCCCAGCCAAGCAGTAAACCCCTTCTTAAATGTATTGTTATGTAAATATCTGAAGAAATTAAGGCCCTCAAAGCTCCCATTCGAGAATGTAATTGACCCAAGTAGGCGAGTAAGGTTATAATATTATTCATGAATTATCCCGTGTTTGGGTAGGACGATTTTAGGTCAGGATTTAGGACTGTATCCCCGTGGACTGACTACTTTTCGGAGTTCTATAGCTCCACAAAGTCAACACGCTTAGGCATTCAAATTGCACGTACCACGTGGTTCGCTGGAGGGCCAGCGGATAGGGGCAGTGAGATATACGGGAGCGCGCCCAACACGCAAGCCGTACACGACAGTCTACACACAGCGCTCTCCGCTGGAATTGGAAATTCCTCACATTTCTGTCAAAATCGGGATTCCCCCTTCGATAGGACATCAGTGAAGTATCAATGATCGACGGCAGATCGAGTAATATATGCGGATAACTTTCGTGTTTTGCCGCGGATTTGGGTTGGGACCGATGTAAAAAACGGATCGACCCGTTTACTCAGGTGGTCAATTGTACGTTATTCCAGACGTTCGCTAATCCAACACCGACGCCAAGGTAAGTTGTATTTCCCTTTTAGACAATCCGTCAATTTTTATCCAAAACTGCTTCCCTAAGCCTGTCTATATCTGTTAGCCCGCTCCAGGGTTTTTTTTGGGTGGACTTACGAGGAGGGTGGAGACAGGGCGGGTTGAAATTTTCAGGACACCAGCTGTGGCAGTGGCCCGCGTTCCGGTTGCCGGGAAGCGTAAGCAATGACCGTGACTGTCGTTCAGTGAGTACGTACGACCTGGCTATCGGCACCTGGAGCGAAAAAACGGACGCAGTTTATCAAAAAATCAATAAACTGTTCGGTGACATCACCGTGCCACGGCGCACGGACCCTTAACCCATCGTTTTTCATGCCTGACACGTTTATTTATCTCTGATATGTGAATTTTTGAGTGCGGTACATGACCCGATGGTCGCCGCGCTTGTTGTGCTGACATTGTATATCTGCTACAGCGAAAGTGTCAAAACCCGGCGGACGGAAGTACAACAGCTCGCTGTTAATGTTTGAATACAGACATCCTGGGTGTGGGAATATTTCTAATCTGAGCAATCCAGACCCCTTTGAAGCATTTTGCGACGTCAATTTTAACAGAATAGGCGGCGGATACCTGCTTTCGGTCAAAAATTCAGAGAACGAACGACAGTGCTGGCTGGTCTGTCGTGTATGACCGATCAAAACAAATTCATTTGAATTTTAATATCGTTTGTAATATTCAATTTTGGTCGCATTATTAATATTCAGTACATTGTATGACGTACACTGCTATCAGCATAATTTCAGTCACGAAATTTTATCTCACAACATGAGATATTAGCTGTTCAGCTATCGTTCGTCCACCCGAAAATAGTCTTTGATGTCCGACGACACTAGATTTCATAGAATACATTGATAACTAAATTGTGGGATATGGTAATTTGGGGCAAACAGCAATGTTCTGTACATTTTTATGAAATTATGCAATATTACTGTGCCGTTTACTTTTTTAATAGTTTTATTGTTTGCTGAACAAACGACAAATTACAACAACAAACGTAAAATTCAACGAAGACAATTGTACACTATATAAATTCGGATAGCCCATAATTGTTTTGAAAATGTTTAATTTGTAATTAATGTATTTAAGTTTAAATTGATAACTTTTCATTAATAAAGATGAAAATAAAATGTTATTTAAACAATCAACAAGGTATGAACCGAACACGGGGTTAAATTTGCCAGGTATTCATGCATGACCTCAAGTGGGAATTTTGCATGTATGTGTGTGGACCGACCGACCGCGACCTCCGCACGCCACACCCAGCCTGGTTGAGTGTAAAGGTTAGACTGCAACCTGATAGTTTAGTTTTCATCGGCAGCCATTGCCTATCGACGCCAACCGCCAGTGTGTAGACCCTTGTCCTGTGTTGCCTGGCCCCAAGTGGCGAGCCAGCCGTTACATCACCGCAAAACCGACCACTGGGGTTTTTCAAAGGAAGTATTACTGTCTGTTTGCGGACATTAGGTAATCTGAAGTGTGTGAAAGAAAATGGCTGAACAAGAAGATTCGGAAGAGGTAATTAGCCGCACTGAAAATTTCACTGATGCAATGTGTGAGGCACAGCAGTTTGCGTTGCGTCTGGTTTCCCCGTCTGCCATCCAAACCAATCTTTTGAAATGACAAAAAAGTACTGCTTGAGCCACGAGTTTTTCATCCCCATAAAGCTAACATTTTAACTGGAAAACTGTAAACTGTATGTTTGATTTGCTAGCTGGGTGACTTTGCCCAGAGAGCAAATTTACTTGGGTGAAACTTGAGTTGTCGCTTGTGCAGGTTGTGTTTGCTGTAGGGATTTCAAGAAGGCACATGTCAATCTTGGACCCTAGGAATTATTTTTAACACTGCAGTGAGATGTAAACAAAACAGGCAGGGTAAAGATTGTAAACATTTCTTCTTAATCCCATGTCTTGACCTCGAATGAACCAAGAAAGGGGAGACCTCACCTCCTGTAAGACCTTCAAGAGGGGTTTAACTGAAGTTAAAACTGGGGACCATTGTCTGTGGTTAGGGTCGATTGTTTCCGCATACCTTCACCAAATGTCGAGCAAGTTTGGGCAAAAAAAAATCCCTAGTTGACTTATTACTTTGACATGATTCGTCAATGACAGAATGTACAGTTCATAGTTCAACAACTGGACTTTAAATTGATGGTCACTTGAAAACTTATTTTGTCCACCTGTAAAGACACTGGCCAAACACTAGCAGCCACCTTGCGAGCCGTAAAGCTCCAATAATATTGCACATCCATGAATCTATACAATTTTCAAGATTATGAAACAAGAATGCTTTATATCTGATTATCCTGAAAACAGAATTAGTAATGCTGCTAGCTTTTCGATATGAGGTAGTTACATCAATACCAGGCAGTCGTTGATCTTAGTGGAGTGGATATTGTATAACAAGGCACGATAAGTATGATTTCTTAGTCATTTGCAATGCATCTGGTCTATGAATTTGACCCCTGGCCTCCGATGATAACATTAGTCATGACATGCATATGTGCTCACTCATTCTCTGATATTTTAAAGAAGGATGCAATTTTGACAAAATCTGTCTCTTATTAGATCATCTTTCCTTGAAGACACAAGATATTAACTTTTTGTGGCACTGCAGATACTAAAGCCCTCCTAGAATACAGTGCAAAGGATGTTAATTAAGTGGCTTTGGAATTAAGCAGAATGTGAAATATGCGGATGATATATTACCTCTTGGCTGTGTGGTCACATTGACGAGTTAGAAGTGGGTGGATGCCATCTGGTCGGGTATGATGTATACCCGATGGATGATGTGTATATTTTTTGTATACATTTCTATATTTCAACATAGTCTGTGGTGGTATATTTTTAGTGCTTTCGTATAATTTGAAATTATTTTGACAAAGGTAATTCTGTTTCACAAGAAGACAATCATGCTAAATGCTGTAGATGTCAAGGGCGTGTATTCATTTTACTCAGTTGAATTTGAAGAACATGCACCGAAGACATGAGAAAATTTCAAATATGTGCCCAACGATGGTTTTATGGTTGGCCATGTGCCTGACACAAAGAAAATAGATTTCCTTCTCATCAAATAGTTCAGAAAGTGGACACTAGAATATTCAATCAATTTGTCATGTGATATTTCCTCTTTTAGAGTGATATGCTTGGTGACAAGTCATAAAAATGCCATAAACCAAGTAATTCTGGCCTGACAGAGCATCAAATCTCCTGATATAGTTTTATTCTGAAGACTTTATGACACACATACAACATGTACATATACATTTACAGGTTTACTACTGGTTAGATTTGAATGTCGTTGGATTGTGACCGCAAATCACAGAGTTTATTTCAAAAAGTTTGAATGATTTCTTGTAATTTCTGTCAAATTACAAGAAGAAAATAATTCAAAATAATGGAATTCAGTCTAAAGAAGCAGTTTATATTGAATTTTCAGTTTTTATCCAATGTCAACAAAATTGACAGCCAACTCAGAAAATATCTCTTTGATGACAGCTTGAATTTACAGGCACAAAAATGAGCTCCTTGTAATGTTTTGACAGCTTGAATTTACAGGCACAAAAATGAGCTCCTTGTAATGTTTTGATTCCCAGTAGTTTTGTTTTTGAAACCAAGTACATGTTTGTTGCCTTCTGCATAAAATATATGCTGACACAAAACCTTCGCCATGTGAAAACAATGCATTATGTCAATATTGAATGCTATTATTGACAAATGAATAGTCTTGGGTTGAGATGTCAACAATAACAACATCGCACACATAAACGCTGTAGAATGGAACGCCTCAGGAATTTTGTCATGATTTTTGGAGTCAAAACTGTTTATTGCAAATAACAAAATACATCATGATAACTATATACCGGTAACTCTGTGATAGATGACTATTTTGATCTCAATGCATTTTCCATATCATATTCAACATTTTGGGTAAAATTTACTAGTAAGGGTGATCAATAATGTTTTATTTTGAAAGGCTGACAATTCTCAAACAGTACACATTAAAATCTTGTGTAAGCTTTCCAATCATGGAGGAGATGATTGGGATGCCAATCAAGTGTACGTGAAACCAGGTACCAGTAGTGTACTGTGGATGTTTGGTAACTGATATTTGGCCGCTGTGTAATGCATGACCAAGGGTGAAATTTTCAAATTTAAGCAATTATAGCTGTGCTCAATACTTCTCAGCATGAAATTCATTATTTTAGGTGTCAAAAAGTATAATCATGAAGAACTTAACATTATTACCCCAGCTGAGCTGATAATATACAAAGAGGAAAAATTAAGCATTAAGGGGTTTGTAGGTCACTTTTGTCTCTCTGATTGTGACAATTCTACTGGTATATCAACTTGTTTTGTTGACAGATCTGATTGGCAGTTGCCATGGCAGTTATGAAGCATTGTGTTTTTGATCAATGTTACAATGAAAGATGTCTAGGTGGTACAGTGTGGCAATAATGATTCTGTGGCAGTTCTTGTCCATTGTTATATTTTTATCAATGTTGGAATGAAAGTTATCTAGGTGTTACAATGTAGCAACAATGATTTCATGGCTGTTGCTATTGCTACATTGATCAGTGAATCTACTCTGAAAGTGTAGCAATGAAGGTTCCCTTGTGTATAGTAATATTTTGATCAGTGTTGCAAAGAAAGTGTTGTCTACATGATACAATGTAGCAGTAATGGTTACCTTGTTCTTGACCAGTATTATAAATTTGGATCAGCCTTGCAAGGAGAATGTTTCCTGCATGCCACAATGTAACCATAATGATTCCTGTGTATAAGCTTTTCTAGTTTGTTGTCAGTGCAAATCTCTGACTTTGTGGTTGAATGGCTATGTAGGCTGTAATGCATTCAAGGTTTTTCATGGCTTTAAGTTCATCATTGGATGGGCTTTCAGATAAACAAGCCAACCGTGTTTTGTTCACACCCATTTTGAATGGTGGATCACTTGTGTACCCACAAAAAAACAAAAAGCTGTGTACGAGGATTCCGTAGAGGAGAAATAAAAAAGAACTATGAGAGACAATAGATTGGACCAGATAAACCAGCTTTATTTGAAGTTGTCAGAGTAAAAACATCAAACCTAAATATTTAATTTGTAATGCAAATGCAGAAAATGTTATTTTTACATCAGGAGAAGAGATTACCCGTTTCTAGTCATGTGGAGAAAATGATGCAGGTCACAACACCATGTTTTATTAGTTTTTTTTTCCTGTCAGTCTATCTCCCTCCATATCAAAAAAGGCAGGGTCACTCTCACCCTTTCACACCTGGGTCTAAGTGAATAGATCAAGCTTCACCATGGCAAAGAATTGGGTTATACTAAAATGTTGTGCTGAAAGGTGTGACAGCTATGTTTGGCATGAGGATTTCGCCTTGAATATGTAATGACAATGGCTCTTATTCAACAGGTTGTCTTTGTATCACAGGTTATTTGTCTGTCAAATCACTTTTAAAGGAACATTATACAGTGTTTTTGCTATTGATAAATGATTTGTGTACCTCTGTAACATTTCTTCTGTCCTCTAATCTCAGTGCAGTGGCAGTGCATCGGTATACAAAGTGAAATGACTGGAGAACCCTGGTAACATGTACCTGCTTACAACATTAACATAAACACTGTTTATAGCACAGCTATAATGCCTGTTATGTACTCACTATCACTGATTGACCTGACCAAAAGTCAGTCATCAGTAGAGCAGTTCATAGTTTTGCAAATAAATTTGTTGAAAACTTTTGTAATGTCACTTCCATACAAGTAATTTGCTGACGAAAACAAAATTCTCAAAATAAAACCAGGAGTTGTATTTATAGTAAAGATTACTCTCTGCCTGCATATTCATTGAAAATAGATCTTTAAGTCCCATTGATGTACATGGGACAAACTTTATTTGAAGCTCTGTGCATTCATTCAAAGTTTATGTCACACCATTGTTGTTGAACCAACGTTCTGGAATCCAGTTGTTTTGAATTGCTTGTCAAGCAACCACTGGTGTCAGCTCGAATTTAAGTACTGTGACAATGCACAATAAAGAGTGTCTTTAAGAATGAATCACTGCTTGATTGCAACAATGCGTCATTGTCTCTGTTCTAAATCTT
>LD374040.1:0-32528 GCA_001465055.1 Ptychodera flava | reverse complement strand
GGTGGGTATGTGGGTAGGTAGGTAGGTAGGTAGGTAGGTTCAGTATGTATGTTTGTCCAGTATATATGTTCAGTATGTAGCTATGTATCTATGTTCAATGTTTGGTTTCAAAAATTCATTTTTTCAAAATTTGACAAATCCTCTATTTTAACTCGTCTTTTTAGTATTCCTTTTTGTCTCGTATATACTCTATACCTTTTTTGTTGGATGATCCAGATCATAGACGACAAAGTTTATGTCAGTCAGAGTACTTGTTGCACGACGTCGGCTGAATATCTCTGCTTCCTCATACATTACTTTCGCCACAAGATCACGGGGAAAACCAAGGTTTCCTGTACCAATAGCAGGAAATGCTATTGACGAGGCCGAGTTTAAGTCAGCTATCCTAAAACATTCCTGCAAAATGCCTCGTAATGTCTGGAAAATAAAAATGCGATTTAGCTAACAAAGGTAAGAATAAGACTAAGATGATAAATTGCATTGTCATGACATGTACTGGTCGGTTTCATTAATAAATGCAGTTTCTTTCCCTAAAGAATCGTGCCCATCTTAACTTAAATTAAATTAACTTAAATTAAAGCACTCCCGGGGGTCTGCAACTTATTTTCATTGATTAGTTTCGCCATCAGTAGCAATAATTCAATATCTGTCAACGTGAGTTTTTAAATCCTACAGTATTATATCAATTGGCCTTTCCATTTCCAGCCAAGCTCATTCGATTATTACAATCGAAGTCATAAAATCGAGCAGAGCTTAACCCACCTGTTCAGGCCGATTACTTCCCCAGGTGCAACATATTACATGAATCACATGCTTTGCCGAGAGATTGCCACCCCCAGTGACGTACGTGTCTCCATCTTTTGGTGGACGCCCCCTAGTGACAGCAGACAACTCATGTTTCAACTGTTGACCAGCAACGGTATAAATAGCCTTTGAAGCTGCTCCAGCAGTCAAGTCCAATTCCTTACCGATGCTGTTTACCATCAAATCAACCTGGTGAAAAAATGGTTTACGGTTCATGTTTGATATCTATTTACTTGTTGTAGTATGTTCATTAAGGAGAGAGTTGTTTGTTTCCTCTTTACGTCATATAGAACAAATTAAGGGATACTCGCAAAGCCATGATAATGAAATAAGTGCAATTCTATCGATATGCATACAATTTAAATAAAACCTTTCAAGCTTACGCCACAACACACAATCAACAGTTCTCGCAATAAGTGCTTCTCGGTGTTCACTACTTATAAATTTGTTATGAAGTAAAACTGATAAAAAACTTATGAAAGATTAAGACAGTATTGTTCATTTCGACTTCAAACTCGCCAACGGTACAAATTCACCTTTAACCCGAATATAAATCATTCTATAAGTGTGACGGAATACCTTTTGTGTCGCCATGTTGCCAAAGATAAGGTTAACATTCTTTCCTTCTGGTGTCATTACCCTGGTCTTGTCGATGTAGGTCATCGTATTTGCAAATGGTGGTAGTTTTGGTACGCTGGATACTGACCTTGATCTGTGCACTCTAATCTTTTGACTCTCTCTCTCTATAAATAGATTATTTATTTGAATAAAATACATTTAAATAACGTTTCATATTTCATAACAAATAATTCAGTTGCTTAAAATTAAGCCTACTTGCTTAGATATTGTAAAACGACGCAGTTTATATTCTTCTCTCTACACATTATGTTGTTAGAGACAATATTAGCACAGCAAACAAAGTGTTGTTTAAAATATCGATGCCCTTTTGTCGCACAATTAATAATTCCAGTGACCAATCACATCTGAACGTTTAGTAGTAATCAATAACAAAACTACGGGTTTTTAAACGTTTGACCAGGCTCAGTTAATTTAAAGTTGAAAATAGGGAACTGCGTTTAACAGAGGTACAAACAGCTACAGAAAATGAGGTATAAGGAAATCTGTTCCGATTTCACTTATTATTGATAATAAACATTCATACATACATACATACATACAAACATACATGCATATACATACATACATACATACATACATACATACATACATACATACATACATACATACATACATACATGCATGCATGCATGCATGCATGCATGCATGCATGCATGCATGCATACATACATACATACATACATACATACACACACACACACACACAAACATACATACATACATACATAAATACATACATACATACATACATACATACATACATACATACATACATACATACATACAGACAGACAGACAGACAGACAGACAGACAGACAGACAGACAGACAGACGGACATTGATGCCTAGGTACCCACCTTCTTGGTATTCAGAATTTTCAATAACTTCGTTTCCTACGTTATACACTGATCTCACTGCATCAGCAAACGCTTTGCATCTACTTCTCATTTGTTCGATTAAGAATATTTTCGTGATTGATGTCCGCTCTTTATTTTCAGTCCAAAACTCATTAATGGTCATGACTATGGTATTGACACAGAGATTCAAAGGAATTCCAAATTCTTCTACGCCTATAAGGGGGATGGCCACTGTACGACATGTGTGTTTATCAGCTTCACGAAGACACGCCTCGATTGAGTCGGCAAGAGAGTCTACAACGCTTCGCTCCGTGTCCTTGTCCCACTCTGGGCCGAATACGTGAATCACGCGGGCACATGATGTAATCTTTCCTGGTCGCGTTGATACCGCCTGTCCGATCACGAAAGGTGTTCCATTATTAGCACGAAGCAGCTCTTGACAATCAGACTGTATCTCTCGGCCACCTGTTTTGGAAGAGGTCGTGGTAATGAAACATAACGTTTTCTCTGTACATTAGTATGTACGTTGGAGTTTGTATGCTACCTCCTTATCGCGAAAAAAAAACCATATTCTGTGTCATTGTACAAACAGGCAAAAAATTTTCAAAATTAGTGTCTATCAGTGTCCAGCAAAGATGTATGTTGTTGAGGTAGATAAAGTATTTCGTAATTAAAAGAAGTTACTTTCAATCATGTATAGGTAATATTTTATATCGAGATGGAAAATGTTGCTGCACTAGATGCACACGTCAGACAAGAAAGGCAATGGTAGAGTTTTCTTTTGATCTCATTTGTTATGTTTTTCTTTTTCATTAGGGAAAGTGTAGAGGGGGAAATCAGTCGCAAAAAAGTTTCAGTACCGTTATTCATATTCACTTGCCTGCATCTTGTATGGTTTTAAACAGACCCGATACACTTCCAAAATCTCGCTTTGCTGTTGTTGCTATTGCATCGACCTGAAGTTTGGTTATGTCCCCTTTGGCCACGACAATTCGTCTTCCGTCTTTCGTCGTGTATTTGAGTAAAATGCTAACACTTTGCTCGGGGTCTTTCCGAAGCGTCGACTTTTTGTTCTTCCTATCATCAGATAGACTAGGGCGCTCTTTAGTCACTTCGATGACACAGTTGCAGTCGACTTCGATCAGTCTAAGGTAGTCTGTTTTGTCACGATCCTTGAAGATTTGCTGCATTCCAGGATTATCAACTTCATGGCGACGTTTGACAATTTTATCAAACATGTGTCTCAGAACCTGGACAGCGCCATCAACTTCATGTTTCACTCCAATGACCTTTACACCGCACTGATCTACTCCACGTTGCACCTCTATCTTCACAGAGTGTTTTCCTAATGTTTGTTCGAAGTTCAACAGCCCCTCCTTCATGTCGCACAGGAATCTAAGCCGCCCAGCTTCCAATGGTACGAACTGTTCGATCTCCTGATTGCACAAAATGTAAGTTTGAACTCCATCCATTGCGACTGAAACAGAGGTATCCTTGCCGACAAGGACCACGGTGCCATGTCGAGTTATATCGATAGAGAGACATTCATTTAGTTCCTCTAGTTTACGGATGATCTCTGAAAACTTGGCCGTCTTTGCTACTGTGACCGCCTTATCTTCCAAGTTAACTCTACTTTCTACTATCTCGCGGGCTAGGAATGCTTTGGCTCGATCTGTCTCTTCTTTACTTATACCAGAACACATTACATCGCCGTTGTCCACGAAATAACATGCCCGTATTTGATAGTTTTTGAAATATTCTCTGACTAATGACTCTCCTTTAAGTGATTTGAGAAAACTCATGACGGCTGGTGAAGATGGCGGTGCAATTCTGGTTATTGGAAGCTCTCGGAGATGTTCATAAACCATCAGTTTACAGCGTTCGATCTCGATACTTGGGCCATGGAGGTCAATACTGGCGGTCCCTGGTCTTAGAGTCATCGCCAAGTTTTGGAATGTTTGCTTTACTGTCTCTGCGAAGTCACACATCACGAGTTGCTTTATCTCTACTTCTTTCAAAGTAATCATGCATTTTATGTTGGCTGGCGCATTTGAAGCTTCCTGAGGTTTTCCCTTTTCTTCATCTTTGTATGAACCTGTGTGCTGTGTTGAACAGTGGATCGATCGCTTAAAAGATAATCATCTCTGTGCACTGATATTTATAAGGGGCGATATACTTTTAAACTTATAGCGATAATTGTCTTTATGACAGCATATCAGTTTGTGAGCTAGTATGTCGGTTGGCTATCAGTAAATCAATGATAACCTTTGGCCACAGGGGACATATTCAGAGCCGAACTCCTTACTTGATGATCGACAGGCTCTCTTTGGTTGACCAATATAATCCTTGGCCAATGAGAGGATAAAATTCATATACCGAGCATTGGAGGCGGTATGTCATTTGTAGGTATGACCTTGTGACAACCATTTTGCTCACTCATATTTCTTTAAAATCAACTAGATTATCAGAGGGTAGTGTGTCTTTGATCTGGGCAGGTAGCTCGTTCCATTGGCAGAACAAACAGTACAGAGGTCAACGCCGCCGCTATCTCATGATTATTTGGGTAATTGCAATTAATGTTTGTTTTATTATGCCTATAAATTGTAGCTGTCTCCATGTAATATCATGGTAAGGCTTAATTCTGACCAGGATTTTCTCGCCAAAAGGTGTACCCCTCTTTCGTCGCATGTTATCGAAACATATCCGTAAAATCCCTCAGATAAACAGATGCTGTTTTAATGTTTTACTTTAAGCTGCCGCTGATTGCACAAATTAGCACATCAAATGAAAATAAAATATTAAACAAAAAACGAAAGATATCTTTTAAAATGCAGCTGTCAACAGTAAGAAAAACACAATAAGTTTAAAGTAAAAAGTTTAAAAAGTAATGTTGGATTTTTCGAAAAGAAATATTTCATTAAATAAAGGGAATTAAAAACCTTTGATTTTTTCCGAAAAATATGTGTGAGCAAACAAACTCTCGATGGGCCTACCCGGTTCCACATGAAGAAAGTTAAGAATGCTAGATAAGAACTCCAAACATTGCGTGCCAGTAAGCTGTGGACCAATGACGGCTCTCGGGATCGTTCAACTGATTACATGTGATATATATTTCACATTCCACTGTTGGTAACGCAAATACACCGAAAAGCATGTCGGTATACTGAAGCTGCTATTGGCCAACTTGAAGGTTGAATTATATTTCGATTTGTAGGTTACTGTTATTCTTATTTTACGAACGTTGATTCTTTTAACTTGACTTCATCATTTGTTTCAAAAGTTTTTATTCCTAAAAGGTTTCTCCAGGTTTGAACTCATTCCAGAACTCTTTTAAATATTTAATCGACCTTATTTTTGTAAATTTTTAAGTAAAACAAGCAAACCAACGACAGTTCTACAAATAGAGATTTAAAATTAGTGGTAGCCCTTATCAACTAAAATCACTTGACTTTTAGAATGGACCAGAGTAAAGAACTCTGTTCACTCAATGGACCCCTAAACGTGACTCCTTCATTACGGTGGATTCGGAAACTATCGTGACAATTCGAAAGCTGGTGTCAAATTTAGACTAAAAGACAAACTAATGAGCAACAAAGTATGGCTATTATTAGCGTTCAACGGTTACATAAACTGAAGTCATTGCAGAAAATCAATTTGAGCTATGTCTCGTGACTTGCCCGTTGGAGGGAATTCGAATGAAACCATGAACTGCAATAGGCGAAGACCTATGAATACGAAGTAACCTAGTGCTGTAATGTTGAGATTGTCGAAGTTAAAGAGCGCACCGAATTATTCATAAAAGGTGACGAAACTGTATAGTAGCAGTATCACACTGACTTTCAAAAGACTAACCTTCTCTTCATGGGTTCTGTCTCGTCGATGTTGGTTACGAAACGCAGACACCGGACATGTGAACTGTTTACCACCGAAATCAATAGTTTGAAACTGCTGTTGTAACACCGTACGGGCAGCATCTGTAAGTATTTGCAAAATTACGATTAGTTGAAATCATGCGTACTGAAATTCTGGTGGCACAGTTATTCTTGTCAAGATAATCAAGAGAGAGTTTGTCAATCTCCTTATATCTCTTAGATCGATATCGAATATCTTGTCTAAGATTTTTTAATGAAACTGTCTTCAAAATATGGTGCACTGTGGAATTTGATGGATCAATATCTTTCTGAATTTAAAAGCTACCTATATATTTCCCAAACACCTTAATGACATATAACACTGTATTAGGGGCTACCTACCCACAACTGCATGGATTTCGTTTCATATCTAAGTTAAATCACAATTTTGACAAAACTGAAACAAAATCTATATGAAATTACCTTGGTCTTCCAGGAAGTAAACCTCATAGGCGTTGGAGTGGGTGCTCGATACCGTTACGCGATCAACTTCGGCTCCACCAGAGACTGCTGTCTTTTGGAAGTGAATCATCAACTTCCTTTCAGCTAAGGAACTATTAATGTCGCTTGGAACGCCAAAGACTAGCAGTCCGTTTTCTTCGCTTGAACTATCCATGATCCTGGGCGATAGAAGTTTCTAAAAAATCAAACTTCAGTTGGTTCTTCGCCAGTCGAAATAACGACGTCACAGTATTTACCTAGGCTCTATGCGATAGACGTGGGTAAAGATGACGTCAATTAGAGATACAGGTATGGCGCAGAGGTTGGCGATAGGGGATTTCCAAAGGAGCGTTTATCATTTGATCTTTGAAGTAGAGCATGTGACTTATAAACTTTCCAGATTGTTAAAAATACTCTAAAATATATGATGACATTGTCTGTTAGCTGAATTGGTTAGAAACGTTGTTTAAGTATTCAAATGGGTCGATACTTCGCCATCAATTTAAAACCTGTATCTATATTACCTAGGTATCACAGCTGCCATAGTTTCCCCGAGGCTGCCAGCCCTCTCCACTTTGAGTCTCATAAAACATGATAAAATGTGCGGAATAATTGTTTCGTGACCGAAAATATCACTTTTCTGTGCAATATGGCAGACACAGTGCAGGCGCAAACGAAGAAATGTATGTTGTTATGGCTTAAGGAAATATTGCGACGCCCACTGCTTTATTTTAAGGAGAAAATATTTGCCATGCAAATCAAATGCGAAACCTGTGACGACAAAACAAAAACAAACGTTGATTCGCAGGAATTATTTCTTTAGAACTATGTGTTACAAAAAATTACATTTTTTAAGTTCAATGAAAGATTGAATTCCAAGCTGCGCAGTCTTCTACCTTCTAGGACCCACTTAGGTACAAACAAAATACTGACTGAAGTTACCGTCAACTGATAAGAAAAGGGCACAAATAAATACAATTGAATGGCCTACAAGTCCTAAGACACAGTTAGAAATAAGAATATTGAAATGGCATTTTGTAACTATAAGGACCTTTTGATATCACTCTTGCGGCTTACCTTGCTTCCTGTGAAGACAATGGACGCATGCAAATTGAAACAATTTACATTTACGTATTGAAATAATTTACATACAAAGGTAGTTATGCTTAAACAGGGGGTCAGAGGTTTACGTACCAGGCTATCCATGTCGCGGTCACGTCCGTGACACACTTAAGAGTTAGCGCTAGGTGAAATACATCGGCGCTATTCTGAATTTTTCCCATTTGTTTTTCAAAAAGCATCTACGAACTGTCGAGTAACATTTCGGTTGAGAATAGGCATCTGTATCTGTTCGCATGGTTGTTTACGGTTCATAGATGAAGTTATAGGCGATTTTGAATGAACGGCGTCTCTGGCCCTGTCGACACACTCAATCTCAACACTTAGAGCACACCCACATCGATCGCATGAGTATGCGAACAAGGAAGCTCAAAGTTCAAACCCCACAAGCTGCTTAAGTCGTTAGAAATGAAAGATTTTATTGTTCAACGTTTAGTTGAATGACTTTACCAAACGCTTGACTCATTCTTGACGTTTGCTTGACGTTAGACGCATTGGCGAAAACAATCCGCGTTATTTTTTTTGGTTTTTTTTTTTATTAGAGACATTGTTGTCTTTAATGGATTTCGAGTATTTTCCGAGTTATATTTTTCTCAATATTTTTTCGGAGAAGAAGGATAGAGACCGCTACCTTCTGTAGAAATGACAAAACCTGTGACATTGGTAGGGTTGGAGAAACTATCAAACTTTGATTAACCAAGTCACCAAAATCGCCTCGGTTACTGAGCACGATGCAAAGGTTAATTAATTTTGTAAACGCAAAAAAAACAAAAACAAAAAACATCGGATTAGTATTAACGCCAAACTGGGTAGAGATTATAAATTATACATATCACACAAGGCGAATCTAGGGTTTGGTCGCATTCATGTTCGTTCGCAGGAATATTAGATACCCGTTTCCTGTGCGGGGCTTTTGAATAATAAAGACACCCATTTATTAAACGATTTTAGAGATAATTAGACTGAGAACGCCCGATATAATTTGGAGATTGAGATATACTGTCAAAAATATTAAAAGACAAGTCGATTGTGAATAGTTATGAAATTGTCTCCGAAATGTTTTTCTTATTCATCAATTTACAGTCAATCGGTTTGCTCACGGCGCTTTCATAAAAAATTGCCAGTAACATGGTTATAGCAATAGTTATGGAACCTATAGGTTACACAGAACTCCAAAGTGCCCAATGCCATGCCAGGAAATGCCAAGAGGATTTAACCAATTGACCTCGCTGTTAATTTTATGCAGGAAATTACAATAACAATGCTTGGTCGAATGACGTAGTGCCTTGAGGGCGGGATCGCCAGTGGTATAGGGGGAGGAGTACCTTCCCGATGGTGATAAGTGGTGCGGATTACCGTCGCCTAGGTGACTGGCGTATACGCGTGCCAAAAGACACTATGTTTGATTTCCGGTTGACCAGTCTGATGGCAGAGTTGCAAATACCTGGACTGAACTATTTTGTATTTTGTAGGTGTAGTTGGCACTTTGACAATAAAAGTAAAGATGCACACATATTGTGCATCACACTAGAGCTCATTTTAAGTATTCTTTGCGCTGGTGTAAAAATAATGAACGTACAGCTCAGGCAGACGCCCTTGCTGCTGACCTGATTAATAAGAATGATATTCAGTTTTGGAAGCATGTTGAACAACAGTCTTCTAGTCGTGTCTCACTTGCTAACACAGTAGGGGGAGCCACTGGTCATAAAGACATAGCGTACATGTGGCATGACCACTTTAAAGATTTGTTCTCTTCAGTCAGGACAGAGTGCAATAAAACATTTGTAGAAGACGCTTTATTGAATGTCAAAGCCATCTAATTGTATGTTTACAGTTAGTGATATCAAATGTGCTATTGAAAAGCTGGACAATGGTAAGGCATTTGGACTTGATGGTATCTCATCTGAGCATCTTGTATATGCTGGTGATAGACTTGCTGTACTTTTAACGATTATTTTCAATGCTTGTATGACACATGGGTACCTGCCTCCAAGTATGATTTCTACTGTCTTGGTGCCTATTATTAAAGATAAAGCTGGTGATGTGGCTGACAAGAGTAACTATAGACCTATCGCTCTATCCTCTGTTTTCTCAAAGGTTTTAGAACATGTTCTGTTAAAACATATTGAGTCTTACTTGTACACGTCAGATAATCAGTTTGGCTTTAAAGTTAAACATTCCACAGACCAGTGTATTTATCTTCTGAAGGAAGTAATCCAGTTTTATAAGTCTCATAAGAGTCCTATGTTTTTGTGTTTCATGGATGCTTCTAAAGCTTTTGATCGTGTTAACCATTGGACACTTTTTAAGAAACTCATTTTAAGAGGAATTCCACTTATCATTGTAAGGCTAATTGCCTTTTGGTACAGATATCAGCAAATTTGTATTAAATGGGGATCTGTTGTATCCCCTGTTTTTAATGTTTTAAACGGTGTTCGGCAAGGAGGCATTCTCTCGCCACTTTTGTTTAATGTATATATTGATGAGCTGAGTTCTCGTTTGTCGACTTGTATAATTGGTTGTTTATTTGGCGGTAGAATTTTAAATTATATTTGCTATGCTGATGATTTAATCATTTTTAGTCCCTCAAGCAAAGGCTTGCAGAAACTTATCTATGTCTGTGAGATCTATGCTAGTGAACACGATATTTTGTATAATCAGAAAAAAACTGTCTGTATGATGATTATTCCGAGTGGGTTTAAACTTCTGAATGTGCCCGTTGTTCATCTTAATGGGTTGAATCTCACTTTTGTAAATTCATGCAAGTATCTTGGTGTTTTTATTCTAAGTAGTTTTATGGATGACGATGACATAAGCAGACAAGTTCGTTTACTTTATATCCGTGGCAACTTTCTTTTCAGAAAATTTGCATATTGCTCTAGTCAAGTTAAAGTTAAGTTATTCAAGTCTTTCTGTTCAAATCTATATTGTTGTCATCTTTGGTCAAATTTTAAATTAAGTTCATACAACAAAATTCGTGTTGCATATAACAACTGTTTCAGACGGCTTTTTAATCTCTCTAGGCGATGTAGTGCTAGTACTATGTTTGTTACGTTCTCTGTGTTATCATTTGGCGAGTTAATGCGTAAGTGTGTTCATAATTTTATCAGTAGAATACAACAATGCACAAATTTTTACGTCAAGAATATTTATAATTGTACATATATAGATTCATATCAGTGCAGGCATTGGAGAAATATTTTATACTAGCTAGTATTTTTGTCGGTTTTTGAATGTGAACAATTGTACTTTCTGCTACTATTTTTTCCCTTTTTTATGTAACGTCTATGGGCCTTGAGCCTGATTTAAATAAATAAATAAAAATAAAATAAATAAATAAATTGAGTTTATTGTCTTGTTTATGAGCGGCCAGTATTTCCAACGGCATAAATTATGTGCATTTGCCCTAGAATAAATGATTTCGAATAAAACATCGCGAATGTAACCACATTCCTTAAGCTTTTTCTAAAAACTCGGACTATGGTCTTACATCCTTTTTTTTCTCGGCCAGACCAAATTTAATACCTACCCTGACAAAAGTGTCGTTATGTTTGTGTATCCAACAGGCGCACTGCAGAGTGAATCAAAGTTCTATCGCCCAATGGCCATGAAATCATTCAGGATCACCATTTTGCCTTTACTTTTGACATGAACGGACATACACGAATAGAACTTTGCTTTTAATAATCCTTTATTTCCCCGTACGATCGACTTCACTATTACGTACATTTGGTCAAAGGTCACCCAGAAAAAAATGAGTGGGTTCAATGATACTGTGGCCGGAATTTTTTTCAGAACGAGAAATTTTCGCAAACTTCGCGAGGGCAAAAAAAAGCGAAAATTAATCCTTGCGATATATATAAAAAAACATTGCGTGATTTATATCATGAAATGTAACACACTCAGTGCCATGATCACTGAACTTTTATAGTAAGCCTGTCACCTTGAAGGTAATACTGTAGATAACACGAGGGCTTCAAATGCACAATGGTACAAACAACACCACAAATGTGGCCGCCCCGTCTCGGGGCTGTTCTCGGAGCGGGACCGTTTTCTCTGGTTTTCCGTCAATGTTTTCCACCATGGACAAATGGTAACAACACTGAACAAAAACCTAAACTATCTGCTTGTCAACCCAGTTTGTGTCAGTGCCGCCGGTCACGCGCACCACCCAAAAGTTTGACCGTCACTTAATATCGAACAGTATTCAAAGAAACGGTCCTACTAATTACTGCTGTCCCTGCCCGTCATTCTTCTAGCACTACCCGTCACGAAATTGGCCTTTTCAATACAGTAATAGGTCGATTTCTTAACATTCCCCAACATTTACTTGTGATATAAACTTATAAAATTATAGTCCAGGGCCCCCAAACCGCCGATCGATTTACGACCCGATAGTTATGCCGCTGACGCTGATATTCACCGGTGGTTGCCTGTGTGTGCGTACACGGACAGTCTGCACACGTCTGCATAGCCCTTGAATGTGGTCTCGATTTTGATCAAACTTACAATTGAGGAGTATATATCAAAACTGATAAATGATTTATGTTTTCACATGGATTCACAAAAAGTTTCGCCCCGGTGTTCATTTTTGGCCCTGGAATTCCATCTACCCACCCTTTGCAGAGTAGTAAGCTTATGGGGCAAGTAAACATGGATGCGCCGGTGCGATTCAACGATCAACCTGTATATCGGATCGAAAGTCAACAATTTTACGGCTCGGACTATGATTTTACAAGTTTATAGAAAAAGTATAAGGCGCGGGGTATTATATATTGACTGATTACTGTAGATATGATAGGCTACATTCAGGACGAGCAGCGACGGACAGTAATAAGTAGGCAAAACAGGTGGTTTTCACCGTGGGCAGAACTCGGTGCAATGATACTGAACAGTAATAGTAAGCCTGTAACCTTGAAGGTAATGCTGTAGGTGAAACAAAGACTTCAAACCCACGATGGTACAAACAACACCACAAGTGAAACGTACACATAGAAATACACGCGTTCCTACGTTGTGCCCACCCGGGCCACGCGATTAAAATATGACTGATACTGCAGAATAGTGTTAATTGGGTCGGTAAACAGTCAATTAATAGTTTAATTGACTACCTGGGTGATTGGCTGGTCGTGTCCAACGACGCATATGCAAAGCAGGCCAAAAGACAAAAGCCCTCAAAGATATTGACAGCTGGCCAGGGGTCACCATGAATACGTTATGACGCTTCACTACGCAGAAACTGCGTAGTCAAGCCCTTCTTAACCGGTCAAATCCTCTTGGCATTTTCCCTCATGCTACGCACATGTAGACTCTCCACAGTGGCAGTAAAGGCTGGTCTCATTTGGCTCTTGATGCTCTGTATATTATGGAATGTATTTTGCGAAATTTAATAAAAATGACAACACTATTGATTTTATTACAAACTAGCAGTACTTTGTTCATTTTATATGTTTACTTGTGACAAGTTTGAAAGTGCCATCTACTCAAAAAAACTTGACCGAAGACGAAGGTGTCATCTGCGGTCGAGAGGAGTGTCAGCAGAGAAATGTCTCTATTTTTCAGGGAGACAATAGGATAGATGTGAAACAAAACATATGTTGACTCGTCAAATTCGGGAAATAGTATACGTTTGTCGCCCTTGGCAACTTGACAGTTGGATACTTATTGCATGGAACTTAGGAGATAAATAAGGGGGCGCTGCAACCAGCACAGCATATTTTGCCCAAAAATCACTTTTTGCAAATATTTATTCAATTTCAATTAATTTGTGAACCAAGGATTAAAATATTGGTTTGGTTCACCTCGTAGCTTGTTAAGCGGTCTACAGTTTCGTGATAAAAAAGTGTTAATTTATGTAAATGTATGTAAATCACCGGATTTACGATAGATCATGCCATATGAAATAGTCGTTTTTTTTCTGAATATACTCTTCTTTCAAGTGAAATATCACATTGCAGAAAATAATACCAAGTTTTTTGCTTGAATTAATGTTTATCATTAATACCAAAATTAAGGTTTTTGCCCCAAATATACACCTACTTCATCCTTTGAGTAAGCTACTGCTACCATACTAAACTTTAGAGTCTCTGCCTTTTTAAAATGTGTAGTGTGAGGGGGTTTCCTTGTCATATTTGATGACAAATATTGCTTTGAAAAAATCTGTGTTGGCAACATGCAGCTCCACCTAAACGACACCTCTTGTGACGACTTTCCACAAGATTGTACTTTTATTCCAAGTAATACCTATTTTTTAACATTTCTTCATATAATGTATATTGTTATTGTTCACAAATAAAAGTAGATAAAAAATCCCTCGATATCGGTAATGTATGATACTATTGTTTGTCACACATACATTTTGAATCTGTGTTGATTGGTTGACCGAAAGAAATCTAAATACTGTGAACAGCAGTTGCATAATTCTACTGACGGCAATGCTGAAAACAACTTCTAATATTTCAAGCACTGGAACTTACATGAAAATGAGACAAACAACTTTTTTAAACATATATATGAAAGCTGTCAAAAGTTATACCAAGCGTTTGTTGTAAAAGTATAATATAGTATGCTAGTACTATTATTATTTACATGTACATTACGACTATTGACTACAAATTGGCCATATTAACAGTTTCATCTAACTTAAATGGAAGCGGTCGTCATAACTGCGCTCAAAGGTCGCCAGGGAATCCCTACGACCGATGTAAACACTGTATCCAAGGTATGTTGGCGATTAATAAAAGTTAAAACATGTTTGTCATAAAGTAGATCATAAAATGTTGCAGCTATGTCGACATGATGCATCTGTAAATAGTGCATTAAATACATCGTTTGTGAACAAGAAAGTTGCACATGAGCAGTTGTGACGACTGCTTCCCTTTAAACACAGTGGTCACAATCGCTTGTCAAAGATTGTTAAATGTAACGGTCAAACACTGTATTGTCTAAATGCAGGTTACCTCGTTTTCCTTTGTGACGTAAGGTTATAATACACTCTTTCGGCAAGTGATTTAAAAACCAAAAATGTCCGTAGTCTTTCATTAGAACTCTTGTTTTAGATGAACAGAAAAAATATTATTCGTGCATAAAATATTATATTTCCTGTATCTTCTACAATAATTCACGAAGTATTGACCACCAAGAAACATGTACCTAATTACAATCCACAGATGAAATTATTCCTCTATTGAACTATACAATCGTCGTTCAATTAAGACATTAAATCACAAGTTTACATTTCTCGTCATTTTAAATATAAGCTTTTTACGATATAATTTTATCTACAGACATTTAAAGAAATAGGCTCTGAGACTGAATAATGACCTGTAAAAACTCGGAAGCGATCATAATATCAGCATCAATATCGCAATTCATAACTAAGAATAGTGCACCGCGTTTTAACGTTCATTGCTGCAGGAGACGTTTTTCAACATATCATTATTTCAAGTCAACCTAAGACAGCAAGAATATTATAAAATTAATAATAAAGGGTTTAAAAGTTAAATGATTGATTTTTGCCTATGACATTAACGGTAAACAATAAGACAAATAATTTGATTCAATAAAAGCCGTCACCTCTTCTTGTATGAAGTAAGAACATATATAGACACAAAGGTTCGGGGAAATAGAAACGATTTTAAATTGTCTAAAAAATGTTGACAAATGTAATTCGAAATTAGCTTCTATAAACACAGCACAAATCTCAGTGGATGAGGATCCTTCGAAAACACTCTCAGGTGGATTTTTAAATTCTACAAGGCCTACCAAAAGAGCAATGTTTTGTAAGATCAGCGTAACAAAGGCAATACTCTTCCATACAATTACAAACACGATTTGAACTAATTTGGGATAATTGGATTTTCATATTTTTAAAATTTCTCAAAAGTGTTTGGTGCTTTATAGCTGAATGTTGCAATATTACAAATTAACCACAAAAACAAGTGTGTAACATAAAAATAAAAGCAGATGAGTTTACATTTGCAAATCAAACAGACATTACTTCACCATCCAATTATCTAAAATTAGTTCCAATCAAGTTAATAGTAAACAAAAAATAAAACATTATGTTTCTTGATGTTTGCAAATTGAAAAAAGCTTTTGTTTCAGTATTAGTTTAGAACTTTAAAACTAAAATTTCCTTTTGTACATGTAAACCTCTTTAAAGGCGCAATGTATCTGAAATTCGAGAGGATTCGATTTCCTTTTATCGAAACAAATATATCGTAAAGATTTTATAAAATTTCCCATTGGTCTGTTACTATTCCTCTCAGTTGTTCCCAAAAGTGTTCCCTTTCATCCTCGTTTTCATCACCGACCGGCCAAGCCAAGTATGTTTTGGTGTTCACAAAAAACTTCAGAATGTCAGACATGTCTTTCTGGGGAACCTTTTCCAACATAATGAACAAGAGAATACTCTCATCATGTAGTGCGTGCAACATCATCGTGAACGCCAATCTCATTTCAAAATCACAGAATGGACTCTTGACGAAATTTTCTGATACGATAAAGATTATCTTCCTGCTCTTTTTGATGTTTTCCTCGATATTCGTAAATATATCTTTTCCACCGTGGAAGTCTCGTGTGTGAATACACAGTCTCAATTCAAGTTCATCTTCCATAAAGGGTTGGAGTTGCTCATCAATCCAGTCAGAATCTCCTTCGCTAAAACTGACAAAGGCATCAAACTCATACTCTCTTTTGTCTTCTAATCGGAAGTAGAGGGGTAACGCTGTTTTATTTGGTTAATTCTCTTGTAGGCTTTGTAAATCAAATGCCATCGTTTCTTCCAAACAATTCTGCTTACAAAGAGGATAGGTATTATAAGAACAACGATTGCTACAAGTTTTATTTGAGTCTCGTAACACGCTATTCTATAGTGATCGATCATAATGAACGGTTTACAAGAAAGAGAACTTGGCTCTGAACATGTATATGTCTGCCATGGTAGAGAACCGTCCATAGTGAACGCTAGATTCTTGGCTGAGGTCATCCACTTCTGTATATACGCTTTGTCACAATCACAGTTTAACGGGTTATTTTCGAAGTAAAGGCCCGACAAAAAAGCCAAATGCTCAAAAGTGGCGGGATGCAACAATGTGATTCTGTTGTCACTGAGATTAATCGTTGTTAATTTTGCGTTATATTCGAATATATCCTTGCTTATCATCGAGATTTTATTATATGATAAGTCTATGTACGTTAAGTTTATCAACCGTTGAAAATAGAATTGACATAGTGTTGTTATTCCAGAGTGTGTTGCATTCAAATATTGCAGATTTACGAAGGATTGAAATATAATTCCTTGACTTGTTTCATTACATTGTGTGTAAATATCTCTAGTGTCAAATCCCGTGTAGCTAAAACTAGCAGACCGTACATTTTGCGTTTCCCTAAAGTCTAGGTTATAATTATTGAGTTTCAATTTTGAGTGCGATAGATCAATCTCGCTTAGCTTAGGAACATATAAAACGGCAAAATAATCGTCAACTAACGAAACGGTCATCCATTTCAAAGATTGGAAATATATAATTTTCTCACGAAAAAAGATACTTGGATTTGTCATGTTCATGACTTCGATTTTACTTGGGTCACAGACACATCGCATGATATTACCATAACGTTCTCTCACTTCTGAATTTTCGAAGATTCTTGATATTATACATTTGTGAAATAGAAAGTTGCCGTCTTTACTATTCATTTTTGGAAAATCATTATTGCAAACTTCTTTGTCGAGCGATGTTGCGATATCGTCAGTTGCCCAGTCGTCATACGAATCTAGGATTACGCGACAACACCCTCGTGAGAATAAATATATGTCATCTCCAGTATCAAAATGGAAAGCCTGTAGCCTAGAAAGGTTTCCAATCGTCTCAGCGTGCATTTCAAATGCATTGTGAATCATGTTCAAGTAAATTAGATTCGGTAAACTATGGAACATATTTTCACTAATGAATAAAATGCTATTCCCACTGATATCTAACAGTTTCAGGGATTCCAAATTGGAGAACGTATTCCTGTGTATGTATCTCAAGGGGAAAATACTCTGGTTTAAATATAGAAAATTTAATCCTCTGAAACATGAAAATACGTTGTCAATAGTATCAGAGCCACTATTAAAGAACAAAGATTGCACTTTGATGTACTCATTAACATTAACGTCACAGAGAGGCATAAAATATTTTGGCATTGTGAGGTTCAATGAATCTATGTCAGCGTATAGAAGAACACTCTTAATGACATTCGGTATCATTTTATCGTACGGCAGTGTTTGGTTTTCTGGACCGTCTTTGGATATGTCCTTGACCCACTCTTCAAAATGTTGTTGTAAATCTACATTTTGAGGAACATAAAGTGAAATCAATTCAAATTTGTCAGAGGTGCATTTAGATATTTCCAGAATTGTCATCGTTTCAGTTCCTACAACGAATGGATGTGTAGTAAACCAAGTTGCCCCTAGTGATAAGAAATTCGCTTTCCTTAGATTTGGAAAGCTTGACATCCAGTCGTTGAGTGAGCTGTACTTTCTGCTAACATCGATGTAATGAAACAAGTACAAGCCACAAAACGACGCCAGGGGATCGTAACGTGGGCACGTCCAGTCCAGCGACGTTAAAGATTTCAATGGCTCTAACACTTCAATATGCATATCATTTGAGAGACACAGGTATTCTAAATTATGTAAATCTTGAAATGCACTAGGATCTATATTTATGGGATACGTTTTCGACAGTAAGTTTAAATACTTAAGATTTGACAGGCCATATAAAATACGTGCATCTATATAACCAATACTATTTAGTGAGATGTCTAAATGGGTAAGATTTCGAAAGTCAGCGAAGGTAAGAGGATCAATGCTATGGATACCTCCAAAAGAAAGGTTTAAAGACAACGCATTCGACAAACCGGCAAATGCAGATGAATGGATAGTACTCTTACTAGTGATTGAGCCGGAAAGGTCTAAAGAAGACATTCTCTTCAGTTCAGAGAATTGCTTTACATCCAATGAAAGCAGGTTTCCATTGTTAAGAACGAGACGGTCGAGGTTTTGAAGACCCACAAAGACGGATGCATCGATGTGTTTCAAGTTATAACAGCTTGTGATATCCAAACTGTGCAGACTCGACATTCCAGCGAAACTCCCAGGAAATATTCTTGTGAGTTGTCGATTATAACCTATAGCTAAATGGATTATGCCATTTCGTTTGACCAAATCTGTGCTACTATGAAAAACTGAAGGGCCCTCAATACAGTGAAATTTGCCAGATGTCAGATCTAAAAGTTTCAGACGAGGAAGTGTGTGAAACATACTCATGTTAAGACAGTTGTGAATGATTTGGTCAGTTTCATTTCGTTTATAATTAACCCACATCCTTAGCGTTTCTATATTTTCAAGTCCCTCAAAGTTTTCAATGATAGTGTTTTTGAAATAAAAACTCATTTCTAAATATTTAAGATGTTTTACACCATTCCAGGAACACTTGCCAAATTCTAAATTAACAATATCGAGCAGCCGAAGGAATTTCAAATTATGCAGGCTAATGAAAGCGTTGCATGGAATTAATCGAATTCCATTGAATGAAAGATCTAATATTTCAAGGTAGGGCAAGTTCATAAAACTATCCGCTCTTATGATGCTGATATGATTATCGCTTAAGTTCAATCTCTTAAGATTAGAAAGCTTCTGAAATGAATATTTGTCCAATACTTTGATAAGGTTGTTAAAAAGATACAAGTCTTCAGTGGATGTTGGCAAAAAGTCTGGTATCTGTTTGAGATATCGTTGTGAACAGTCAAAGCGTCCACCATGATAGTCATCGCTCGGTAAAGACAGACAGTACTTGTAAGTCACCCTTGGTTCTACTTGATTCGGCAACCCTGATGACAGTAGTACATTACCCAATGCCGAGAACAATACAGCTGCCCAGAAAAAGTGCTTTAAATTCTTTGATGACTCTGCCATCCTTGCTTCCAAAGATGTTAGCTATTGAAGAATTTAAAATATCATAAAGTTTAAATTATAGCTCAATGCATTAAGCAAGTATCGTATTACTTGTGTCGAATATATGGTCATGGAGAATTTTTAAATGCATACAATTGCAAGAATAAGGAAATATTACGTGCGAGATTGTTGTAATACAGTAACCTGTTCGATATACTTTATATTTAAAACTATTACCTTGTATTGTTTGTAAAATGTCGTATCCTGTTTTCACGCAACTTAGTACATTACATGTACTTGCTGAAACGGAAAGAAGAAATACGGAAACGTTTATAATTATATACAAATATCTGTAAGAAGTAAAAGACTTTGCCTTTATCTCGACTGCATTAATCAGTGAGGTTTCAAGCAAAGCACTAGGTCCACATATATGGTTTTGAGTGATTCACTTTAAATCTACCTTAAGCAAGCACGTATTGATAGTTGTCCGCTTATCGTATTTGGTGACATTGCAACAGTTAAGTATCCGTAATTTTTGATATCTCATATCAGTATATTGCAGGATATCTGCTTAAAGAAGTAACGGGTGTCAACAATAATAATATTGAAAACCAATTCCGTGAAAGTTTTGAAACAATTTTGATGCAGTTTCTGGCTTTCTGCTTATTTACAGCAAAACGTTGACATTTATTACGTTTTTTGAAAGCAGGAACAGAAAACCCTAGAGTATGGTTACTTTTTGTAATAATTCGGCTCGATATGGCTGTGTTTACATACTTGCAGTAAATAAGTGATATCATTCTAATCTCAAGATCAAAGGTCGAATAGGTGCGTTGGAAATATGCAGCACTCAAAAATCATCAAGTACAGTTTAACTTTGAGCTGAATCCCAAAGTGGTGCAAGCCGGAAATTATGAACTCTTGGAACACACATGAAATTTGTGCTATTACTTTTGGTGCTATCAGTATTACAATTTAATTTCAGAAAATCTAAAGCGTATGTTTAGAACATTTCTGTGATAACAGACATTTCACCTCATTATGAATTATAGTTTTAATGACAAACGTTTTACAGACGTCAGTTTCGAGTCTACCGTCCGCACAAGTATTATCATGTATTCTGTAACAAGCAACATGCTCATTCCGTGTTGCAATTCGCCAGAATACGTCATGCGAAGAGAAAATTAGACAAAGAGGGCGCCTCCTGGGCCAGCGTGATTGTAACAAGCAACATGCTCATTCCGTGTTGCAATTCGCCAGAATACGTCATGTGAAGAGAAAATTAAACTAGATACGTCTACTCCCTACTGAATCGATAAAGGGATGTCAGGGGGTATTTTTGAAAGCCAATTTCCCTAGGAAGATAGTTTTTCGCCAACATTTTGAAAGTCCCGGTCACGTGGTAATATGTGTCGTGTCATCTGCACCTATGAATTGATTGCCGCTGAGTAGAACGTGATGAGCACCTGTAATTAGTCTGGTTCCCTGGCCCCTTTCTATCTACCGCTGGCTGCGCTGTGCTAAAGAAAGTGGTCAGTTATGCCCCAGCCATTTTGCCTAGATTTATGGCAAAATGGCCGATATGCGACGTCAAGCTGGAACATTCGAAATGACTGCGTCCTTTACAGTAACTCAGCAACAAGGCAGGGTAGTCACCATAAACACAAACCTTCAAACAATCAATCTGTTTTGGTTTAAATTTGCAGAACTTATAAGTTTAAATGTGTTTCGTACGAAATGACAGAGTAGAGGTTTTTTTGAACAGCATGTTGACAACAAGGAGCGGACAAAACTTATGAAACTTTATAATGAATCAACTTGTTCAATTGTGTCGCCAAATCAAAGAATGTTGCATACCTGACCCTTTTCGTTGGCACAGCGGTCGAAATGGGGCAGGGAACTAGACTACGCACGGGATGAGCGTCGAGCCTCTCTCTAAAACAGCAAGATTTTCCATTCCAACAGCGTACGAAATTGAACAGATCATCGACGAAAAAAAGATTCAAGAGCTACCAAGGATGTTCACGGGTATGATTAGAATATTTGTGTGAAGAAATTGGTACCAATGTCTAACCCTGTGGAGAAATCACAAAGTAAACTTGTCCCAATCGATTTTCGCTGTGCATATTATCAAAACGCAAGAAAAAAAACTATACCATAAAACAACATCCGCGTGTGGCTTGTTATTAAACATCCATAATTTAGTTTCAATTCGTGCTACAGCACCTGTTCGTCACCCCTCGTGTCATAACAGAAACATATCGTTATAACCCTCGGCCTAAGACCTTGGGGAATAGCGATGTGTTTCTGTCAAAGCATAGCCCTCATGACCAGTTAATAGGTGTTTAATATTCACTTCCTGCTATTATATCGTTCTACTTGATTATTAGACGGTTAATTCTATCTTTCGGATCAAAAAAGCTGAGTCCATCTGTATACAAATAACTGTAAGAAGAATCAGATTTTGCCTTCATTAATCAGTGAGGGTTCAAACGAAACTATTCAGTCCACATATATGGTTTGGAGTTATTCACTTTCAATCTACCTCAAGCCAGCACGTATTGAAAGTTGTCCGCTTATCATCGCATTTGTTGTTTCCGATACTTTCATCCATAAGTATCCGTTACTTTTTAGATTTCATATCAGTATAGTGCAGGATCTTCGCGAACAGAGGTAAAGGGTTTCAACAACAATTGAAAATTAGTTCCTGATGAGTTAAGAAACAATTTTGATGCAGTTCTGGCTTTCCGCTTATTTACATCAAATTATTAAAACGTTTACATTATTACACTTGTTGAAAGCAGGAACAAAAAACGAGAGACTATGGCTGTGTTTACATACCAACAGTCAATAAGTGCTGTCATTCTAATCTCAAGATCAAAAGTCGAAAAGGTGCGTCGGAAATACACAGTATTCATAAATCAAGTTCAGTTTAACTTCGAGCTGAATCCCAAAGTGGTGCAAGCCGAAAGTTTTGAACCTTTGGGAAACACACGAAAAAATGTGCTATTATCTATGTAAAACGAATGTTTAGATCATAGCAGTGATAACAGACATTTCACCTCAATATAAATTATAGTTTTAATGACAAACGTTTTACAGACGTCAGTTTCGAGTTTGCCGTCCTCACAAGTATTACATGTATTCTATTATCCATTGTAACAAGCACCATGCTCATTCCGTATTGCAATTCTCCAGAATAAGTCACGTGACGAGAAACTAGGTACGTCTCCTCCACATGGAATAGAAACAAGTGACTTCAGAGGGTATTTTTGATAGACTATTTCTCTAATGAAACTGTTTGTGCCAAAATTTTGAGTGACCATATGCGACTTTTGTCTGCAGCTTTGAAATGATGGCCCATGACTAGAACTTGATGTGCGCATGGTATGAGCGACGAGCTTCTCTCTAAAAAGGAAGATTCTCCATTCCAACAGCGTAGGAACTTGTACAGCTCATCGACGGCAAAGATTCAAGAGCAGCCAAGGATTGTCCTGGGTATGCTCACAATATTTTAGTGAAGATATTGGTACAACTGTCAAACGTTGTTGAGAAATCGCCAAGAAAACTTGTCACAATGGATTGTTGCAGTACATACTATCAAAACACATTAAAAACTATAACATAAAACAACATGAGCGTGTTGTATTATAAATATCTATAATCTGGTCTTTATCCGGGCTATAGCACCTGTTCATCACCACTCGTGACCGTGTCTTACCGGAAATATATCGCTAACTCCTCGGCCTACGGCCTTGAGTAATAGCGATTTGATTCTGGTAACGCACAGCCCCTCGGGGTAAAACAACCGAGTGCTATAGCCCTCATGACCAGGCTATATGTATTTATTATTCACTCCCTGCTATTATAGCATTCCATTTAGACTATTAATTCTATCTTTTAGATCAAATACACTGAATCTGTATTCCAGGATAATGTACCAAACACTCTTGGATGAAAGATAGATAACGAGCGGAACACGGCTAATGGATTGAACATCATAAGTAATGTCGTTATATTGATCTTACCATTCCCAGGTCGTGAGACACTTATTCCTCTTGGTAAACTACAACTATCATCTAGAAAATTAAATACTATCTCTGACATATATAAACCGAAGACGCCAAGTTCATAATAGAACAAACATGGGACTATGTGCCCAAGTACAGGTGACCATTTACCCTCCTTACATTGGACAAATGATCTCCTGCCTCGAAGGGTATATATCCCCTCGTGTGGACTATAATGTTTTTATTCGAGCCTCTCTTATGTTTTCATTGCAAGTGTTTCGGTCTACATGCAAATGACAATCATATGTTTTATTTCCATGTTTGACGAAAATGCGTTGAAAACAAACAAAACGATTTTTATCATCGAACGGCGCATTGATACACCTAAATCAATCAATTTTTCGCGTAATTTTGTAAAAATTGCATTTGCTATGTTTTTCATGTAATTTCCTAATTTTAAGTCCCGAAGTTGTCGGGTTGCAAAATGTTCATTGTAAGTAAAGTGCTGACCATCAACAAGTTATCATTGAAGCCTACGAAGCGTGCGACGTTCGATATATGAGGCATGTAACAAATACAAATACATTCATATGGAAAATGGCATGTCTTATTTTTTGAGCTTAGTATTTGACCTATGATTCATCTGTAAAACAATCCCCATACAAAAAAGAAGTAGTACCCATTTTAGAATGCTTCATTCATATAGTTCATAGATGATACACAACTTTGAATTCAAGGTTTTCAACGGATGCAGTATTTGCATTTTTGCTGTCTGCAATCTTTCATACTAGCTTTTTCGATTTCATTTATCTTTTCAATACATATCATTCGCATATGAGTCACGGGATGCCACGTATAACATCGTTTCGTGTACCTCAATAACATTTCTACACTACTTAAAAATCTAAGCGGGTTCATAATCTGTTGTGTGCGTTATGCAATGGTAATGGTGCCAGTCATACTATCGATTGTTAACGCATGGTTCATAAAACAAAAGGATCCTTGGAGGACAGACATTAATTCTGGCCAAGTATAACTTTGAAGGCAAGTTTTACATTCAAGATATGCATTTTCGTCCGACAAAATTTGATGTCATAGTATTTCAAATTGGGAGAAAGTGGCTTCACATATCTGCCTTCTCGTCCTGTATCTGCTTTAATGTGTTTCGTGTTTAAATTGGGTTTGGCTGTTAGTGTGATAATCAACAGACAGGTTATTAATTTTAAAATAAGCCATGGCGATGAACTAGAGATCAACATCATAGCAAATACATAAAAGTAAGAAAGAAATATAGCTCTAGGCGACTGAGGGAGAGACCGAACTGATTTCGAAACGTGGGGTCAAAGGGTCACTGTTTTCTAGGACACATCCGGCTAAGCCCACGTCTCGCCATGGCTTATTTTAAACTCAACATCAAGTTTGTTGATTTTCACACAAACAGTTAAAACACAATTTAGACACAAAACACATTGAAGCGGATACAGGACGAGATGGGTGATGTGTGAAGCCACTTTCCCTATATTACACTGCATTTACAAAAGTTCATTGTCGCCTAAATGTTAGCTAGCAGTAATACTGTTAAAACTGCAGCATTCAGATCTTTTCACAATTTCACCCCATAGAATTTTTCCATCTTGAAAAGTGACATCCACTTAAAACTAAATGGTTCAGCAAAAGATGAGCGATTAAATAACACCTTTAAATAGTTTGATGTTTCACTCCGCCAAGAGGATTATGCCTTTACTACCAAAGAAACAAACAATGCTTGTAATCTTTCGAATTTCAAAATGTGATTATACATTTGCTCATTGGCATCAAAATTACTGAGACAAGGATACACAACAAAAAGACTCGTTAGGACTTTCAAAAAGTTCTACGGTCGATATGACGACATTGTGGCCAAATATGACACCTCGGTCACACAAATGATTAACGACAGCATTCCCGGCTTTGACTTATTACAGTGATTCATATCCTGTATCTTTTCATACAATATTTAGACAATTTTGGGACCAATCCTGACGGGTGTAGCATGCTAGCAGGGTACGCTTACCCATTCCGGACACCTGGTACCACCACTAATTATCAGTGGTTCAGGATGGTCCTACTTAAATTTGTAAATCACAATTGTCCCATGGACCTGGTAATATATTACCTTGAATGGAAATAATTATTGGACCAGTTTAATGTCATATTGCTTATCCCATATTTAGATCAGCAGAGGCCTAAGCTTCCTACAATAGTCATTTCCTACAATAGGAACTAGTCAATAACACCCAACACTTTCGTCAAAAAAATGTTTGATCTGAAACATCGTAGAAAATTATTGTTTTTCTCACTTCAGAAGACACCCTTTTAATCGGTTTTGTAAAACGCATGGCAGTGCCTTTTTTACAAATTTAAGTTATTATAAAGTAACACATCTCCTTCAGGTTTCCAAAGACAACAGCAAGAGTGATACTTTCTAAATCTTTGAAGTGAAACAACTAATATCTTGTTTCTACAATGTACAAAATATCCTACCTAGGCCTGCTACATTTTAGAATTATGTCTTTAAAAGTCCCGTGACATTTTCGATCCAATGACATTATAGTGAAGTTAACATTTCACAAATTTAGTTTCGATGTCATTTGAAGTGTCGCAAGCAGCAAATAGTCATACTAGTCTAGACCATACCATTTACAGCAGGCCACTTTATGCATAAAGGAAAGTGAATTTATTATAATGGCTTTGCTGTACAGTAATCTGTATTGCTAAAGTGTTTTATGTGACAAAAATCATTTCTTACATAAGGCCAGGTATCGGTCGAGGTATTGGGAATTTAAGTGGTCTGAAGTCTTACCTCTTAATGAATTGCAATTCCTTCTAGTGCAATACAAAAATGAATCTGTAGTGCTCTTCTTCGTTATAAAAGTGATTCTGGTGTCAACGAAACTGTACATACGTACTGCCCTACAGTCATGACACATCTTCAGATGATGTGGAAGTGAATAACACCTCACATTGAAATGCAAGGAATATAAAATCTGGACAACCTACTCACGCCTGGCCAATACCACTGGCTGCACATTAAATGCTTTCATTTGAATAGCAAGCCAATGTGTTTCCCCAGATTGTGTTGACTATAATCGTATAAGCTTACGACTGTGAGATCATGGGAGTGTGTTAAAAGTTATTTATAAGTATAGAGCATAAAGACTCTGCAAATTTCTCACATGTTTTTTTTTCAGAAAAGAAGTTATCACAGTGACTCAATTTAACTACAAAGCCAATGGTTTCAATTCGGATACTCAGTGCTCTGTTGAAGCCCCTGTTAAACAACACAAAGTGGCGAAGCAATGTATTTGCATATCAACACATATTCATCCATGTTCTGCCTAGACGAAGCTGAAATTTTCAGAATGCGATAAGATAAACTTGCGGGTTTGGTCGACCAGTTTAGCTGAACAAATCGTCAGACCAAATATAATATAAACTGCAATTGAATATTAAAATAACACATAAAACTGTCCTTCAGAGTAATCATTCCTTATATTGTCAACGTCAGGTAATCTTTCTTTTCATTTGTCAAAGCCACACTCATTGTATGAAGTGTTTGTCAAACCAAAACATTAAAAATTAAAATTTATAGTTTTTGTAGGTCTTCAGTGTTCATTATCTCTACTTCATTACTCGTGTCAAGCTAGAACATAGAAATGCAGCTGAAATTTTCACAGTGAGATAAGCTTAGCTCACTGGTTTCGGTGGATTCAGTTTTCATCCGTTCATAGCAAATGCTTAGTACCGGAGCAAAATCGTGACAAAAAGTATGAAAAGCGATTTCATGTGAGAAGAAAACCATAATCTGTGCTTCAGAGTAATTCTTCCTTTTTATGGTAATGACAATATTTTAGAGCAAACCCTAATGGTTTGGTGCTTTGATAATATCAAGAAATTGCTTGTAATGTTTGTTTCTACCACATCAAGTTGGTGAAACTTACAGCAATAATATCGTAGCCATTGAAAACCTCTTAAGATTTCGTAAACAGAGATAGATAAACCAGTGCTTTAGAAGAAGAGCTCAAGGATTTTGCATCTACATTGATAGTCAGGTGTGATAATGCAAAATTGCACTTCAAACGGCACCACAATACGACGACTAATGAGTCAACGGCTATTTCTTATCATAATCTTCTCGTTGTCATTAGGCCTAATCGAAATTCAGTTCATATCATGTTGGCCTGACTTCAAGTTGAATACGTCTTGCATATTTCAACTGGGAATCAATAGAAAACTGACGCTTCATGCATTTTTCACATATTCACCAATTTGTTGTTTCAAGTTATCCTAAATCCGTCTTCCTTTTTCTTTCATTTGTCATCCAGTCACACTCACTTTATAAAGGTTTTGACACAGAACAAAATTGAAAAATATTAAAATTTCTAGGTTTTTAGGTTGTCATACTGTTGTTTATCTCTACTTCACCGGCTGTCATTATTCACGTCAAGCTGACTTTTAGCTGACATTATGAGATAAGCTGAATCGACGGTTTCGGTCGATTCTGTTTTGATTTTTTCATAGCAGATATACTGTAGCTGTAAAAGAAAACATGTTTGTCTGGCGATACTTCTTGTTTCATATCGTACATAGTAAAATCTTTTTTTAGGAATAATGATCATAATTATCTATTATGCCTCAAACAATCCTCATAACACTTTGTTCCTATACACGAACTGCATGTGTAAATAGAAACACGTGACGGTTGTATTACACCATGCCTATGGGTGTCCCAAAACGCATATGCTAACCCGTTATTCGGGGGTTGACCGGTTTTCTACGATATGCAGTGAAGCTATGGCTGACACAAGTGTGCGAAAAGTTTAGTCAGTGTATTGTTTGATCAGCTTTCCAATTAATGAAATGTATTCGGCAGGGCGATTTTCATCGCTAAAGTAATCTCGAGTGTCAATTAAGCTGCTATGTATACGTCGTGACACAATCGTGGCACAGTTGGTCTGCTGGGAGACCGATCTGCCATGTAAATGACAAAATTCAATTAAACAATGACCCATTAATTTTGCACCTGGCTGACAATTGTGCGTTTTGTTGGCTAGTCAGCACCATTTGAAACCTACTTAAATCTCTAATCATTAAGAAAACATAGTATCAAGATATCACCAACACTTATCTTTTGGTTGATTTGTTGTACAAAATCTGAACTGGAGTAAATAACATTAACGCGGGCTTTTTGGTGCTACGAGGAAGGTTAAGGATTTGTTACTGACGAAGCTATTGCATTGCCTCCACCCCTTATCATAAACCTACGAGAATTGTTACAGTATTAAACTAAAAGCAACAAAACAAGTCCCCACCTAAGGACACAATACAACATTGTTTCAGTTCGTTTTGATGTTAAACACCCACGGGACGACAGCCTTGTTGTTGTCGTCTCTTCTTATTGGATATCGCCCGAATGTGTTGATTGGCATACGTCATCAACGGATGTTGTGTCATATTTAGGGGTACTTATCATTGGCAGTGAAGTATACATTAAAATAACTCTTGGCTGAATGTTTTTATCAGCTGATGAGGAAACGCCTCGGTTGTTGACAGAACTGACGGCTTTCGAATCCATACCCAGGCTTGGCGAAACAGGTATTCCATGCGTTGAGGGTTGTACTTTTGCCGTTATTTCCTCGCACTGGTAGTCCTTACTTGCAATGATGAAATCATCAATTGCCATATCACTAAGGAAGCTTGAACCGACAACTCCTTCCAGAATGACCTAAAAGTAATTCAATTTTATTGTCACACTATGGAGACATCGTAAAGTTACTTAATAGTTTACTTCTGAAATATAAACAAATCAACCCTTGACCCAGCACCTTTAACAAATCACATCTTCTGTGGTTTAAACAATTAATTTAATCGAGTGTTCAAAAATGCATGCAAATATATTCAGCGATGGTATTCCCCGGTTTTCCTGTCAACGGTACAATTTGTCTTGTTTCCTTTCGCGTGTGAATGTTCGTATGAGTGAAAATGCCCCATTATTTAAAAAGCAAATCACCCGAAACAAATTTGTGACATAAGCATTTAACACAACTTAAACCAGTGGTTCCCGTATGTGAACATCGGTCTGCCCTCTTTACTCCATATCAGTTCTTCCACCTCACCCTTTACGTCACATTCATTCGACCTGATGAAATGACAGAAATTAATTATCTCCGTTGTGGTCAGTTTTGCAGTATACCTTCGTGGATTGAAGATGATAAAGCAAACAACCTTTAGCCTCGCAAAGACTGATGCTCGACTGCAGAGTAACGCGTACAGAATGAGAAAGACGTAATTTATTTAGACCTGAAAGTACGTTCGTTCACTTTAATAGGCATGGCGCCCGGGCTCGATAACGTCCTGTATCATATACAATCTGTAAGCGGCATTGTAGAGTTTAAGATACACTGACACGTTTAAGGAATGGTGACACACGGATTAGCGACATGTTGTTCACATGATACCATATCAGCAACACCCTCTCCATCACAAGAAACCTCTGGTAACACATACGTTGCCATTACCACTGTCTCATTAGGGTGCAGAATTGTCTATCCGTGGACAGACGCTAGAATATGAAAGGATCGCTCGAGATTACAAGTTTGTTTACAAGTATACGTAGTCTTCACTGGAGTTTATCATTTCATTTGTTGTCCTAAAACCCAAAAGACCTTTTGACCTGAAATTTTAACCCTGAATAGAGAATTAAATGTGTATATCGAAAAACTTAATAGTGATTTCGTGATGAAACGTAGAGTCGCCACTGAGTGAATGGATTTACATTTTAAAGGGGTTGTAGTATGTAACAGTGAATATCAACAACGAATCACTGTGTTTGGTCGCCTGTGTGGAATATATGTAATCTGCCATGAGGTATCGGAGATATTCTCGTCTAATGTCATTTTACATTTTTTCTCAAATGTCAAAGTCAAGATGTAAAGGTTAGACTACGTTTTCTGCTTTGTAGATTCATAAAACTGCCGGTTATAATCTAGATTTTTAGAAGAGACAAGAAAGCTCACATCCCGCTTAAATATCGTACTTGTTTACTGGAATGTGCTGGAAATGTTTCTCTACCCTAACTTGGCGTAGAGTAGCTGCTATAAAGCAAAACTAACCCATAGCAGTTCCATGCATGTGATTATAGAACGTCAATGTTAAATAGTGTTTGTGTCCTTCCTTAACTGAATAAACTTGACTCGAAATCCTGGCTTTTTCTCCCTTTCATCGTGGTCGAGAAGCTTCAACGTAAGCGTAGGTACCTGCAAGGAAATTATGAGTACTAAAGTATGGGTGATTTGAGGTATAATGCGCCTCGGGTACAGATATTCGAAAGCTGAAACGTTATATGTAGCTCATGGAGTAAATACAGTTTCCGCTAGATAATAAGAGGGCCCTTCAGCGAGAAGGGTTTCGTGAACATCGTGTCTCTGATCTCGTCACAGAAAATGGCTTTTATCAGAAGCAGGGTCTAGTATCACAAAACCATCGTGTCTGGTTACACCTAAGGTAAACTTCCTGCTGACTCATGCATATTTACTATCCGTCATCCGAAATCGAAAAAACGCAACGTTTTCCAGTAATGGTGAAGCCATTTCAAAGACAAAGAAACTGTAAGGCATCCTGTTTTTTGACTTAATGCAAGATAATTATAATCAGTATCGCTAAAATATTTAGAGAAAGGCGTTGTCTTTAATGTAAATTCATGCAAATTTAGTGCTATGTGTAGCTGAAGAACAATGTCAAAGTGCACGACTAGACCAGAAATTTGAGCTTCACTCAGGGTGATCTCTTCCTCTGCCGGGCCTCCAATAGGAAACGTTTTCCGACGACAAAAGACAGCGATTCAAGTTAGCACCGAAACGCACAACAACCCGATGAGAAATCTCAGCCAACCTCGTTAGCAATGATATCAGAGCAAAAGAAGGACATTTATGTACTGCTGTCGTGTCTGCCAGCTGTACTAACGGCTATCGAGGAAATTGAAACTGCACAGAATGCGATGTCCTCGTCATTGAAATTCTTCAACTCGCTGGTTGAAGACATGAAATGCTCTATCAAATCTCTGGAAGAGGAAGACAGACAGCTAAAGCAAGCAAATGAGAAATTGGAGAAAAGGATGACTGAAGTGGATAAAACGCAAGAGGAAAAGAACCAATACACCAGAAGAGAGAATTTATTCCAGAAACTCCACCCTAAAATACGGAAGAAATTGCAGTATTATATTAGTACTAAAGAAAATCGACGGGGACCGTCGGACATTACAGCCGATGACATACAAGTATCGCACAGGATTGGAAAGCTACAGGCAAGTGAAAGGGGTGCATCTACTAGGACAAGACCAATGCCAATCATCGTTAGGTTTACTTGCAGAAAGAAACGCGACCAGATATACACAGAGAGGAAGAAAATCAAGAATGTCACCACTGACAAGGTAGGCTTTACCGCCAAAAACGCTATAAATGAAAATTTTAAAACGTTGAAACGGAAATTTCTTGGATTGGTAAACGAAAAACGCAACAGTTCAAAAATCATTAAAACATTGGTTGTTACAGGACTAATTGCGAGAAAGTTTAATGTGTAATGTAAATATTTAAGAGAATGGGACCAGATACGATTAGCATAAAGCTATTTTCTCGATCCATATTTGCTTTTTGCCTATTTTAATTTTTGTAATAATGAACTTGTCAAAGATTTCATAAAAGGCAATAAAATGAATGAATGAAATATCAAAACAAATCATAAGCATGCTTAGCAACTAAGAGCACACTTTGGG
>LD374011.1:21747-47691 GCA_001465055.1 Ptychodera flava | reverse complement strand
TTGCGCCTGTGCGGCAGCAGCTAATTTGCATGCGAAAAAGTCGCCTTACAGTTGAGCTACAGTAATAGTCTGTTGCACTAGTGCCGCACCTGTGCAGGAACACTGTGCAGCAGGCTAAAAATTTTCATAGAGTACTCTACAGAGTACACGCTGATACAGCCGCAGGGAATGGGGCGCCTTGAAACCGTACGTGTTACGGCACGGGCGTTCCGTTGGGCTATTTTAGCGCACGCAAAATTCTATTGTTCTCGATGGTAGATGTATAATAATGTGTTTTATTATCTTCGTGGTTGATATTATTGCAATTGTGGTCAATATTACATTTATAAAGATTACTACATTTGTGGAGGTTACAAGGACAAACTTGGCTTTGTACATGCAATATAGTATTACAGATGTTACTTGGTATCTACCGGTAGACTTAGTGACTGTTAACATTGTACACATCATGGGACATTCAGTTTACAATGACATTTTTAGTCCCCCGGACGAAGTCCAGGGAACTAACGTTTTGCGTTCCATCCCTCCGTGCCTCCGTGTATCTGTCCTTCCTTTCGTCCGTCCATGCAGATATCTCAGACATGCCTGAGCAAATTCCTTTCAAACTTGGTACAAGGATAAAACACAGTGACATACATATCCAAGTCCATTGTTTTGGGTGTGGCATGCATAATTAGCACTAATTTGCATAATTTGTGATTTTTGAAAAAATCTGTTTCTTAACAGACTGCACCAAATTTGATGAAACTTTGTGCATATGTTAGTAACACAGAGCTGTAATAACACACAAAGACATTTCTCAATATTTGGTGAATTGCTAACTTACTTATTTTACGATTTTTTATGATTCCGGTGATTTCAATAATTACTGACTCAAATTTGATGAAACTTCTTACAGATGTTTATGTAGCGGAGCTGTCATTTTGTGCAAAGAATTTGGCAGGATAATGTCAATGAATAGCTAATTTGTATATTTGGTGAATTTTTTGTAATTAGGGTGCTATGTCAAGAAATGCAAACTCGAATTCGATGAATCATGGTTTAGATGTTGATATACAGCAGCTGTAACAGTTTGCAAAGACATTTAGCATATTTAATGAATTTTCACAATTCTGATTATATGTAAAGACATACTGACTTAATTTGATGAAACTTTGTACGGATATTTATCTACCAAATCTGTAACTGGGTGCAAAACTATTTGGCAGGAGTATGTCATTTAATTGCTAATTTGCATATTTTGATGAAATTCTGTAATTGAGGGAATACATCTAAACATACTCCATCACATTTGATGAAACTTGGTGCAGATGTTTAGCACACAGTGTTGTAATAGTGAAGAAAAATATTTAGCAATATCTTGTCAATAAATTGCATATTTAATGAACTTTCCTAATTAGTGCACTAAATTTGATGAAACATGATACAGATGTTAATCTCTTAGTACTCTAATACTGTGTGAAGATATTTAGCAGTATCATATCAGTAAATTGCTTATTTGCATATTTAATGTACTTTAACAATGTGTGATATGTCTAGAAATACTGCAGCAAATTTGATTAAACTTGGTACAGATGTTGATCTCAAAAAGTTGTAATAGCGAGCATACACATGTAGCAGTATCTTGTCAATTAATTGCTAATATGCATATTTAATAAAATTTCATAATTAGTGTGCTATGTTGACATATACTATACCAAATTTGATGAAACTTTGTCCAGATGTTGATCTCAAAGTCTTGTAGTAGCATGCAAAGACATTTAGTCGTACCATGTCAATTAATTGCGCATTTGCACATTTAATGAATTTTGTAATTAGACTGATATGTCAAGAAATACTTCATCAGATTTGTTGAAAGTTGGTATAGTTATTGAGCGCATGTTGCTTTACATGTAATTGTGTGTAAAGATACTTATCAGTACCATGTTAATTAATTTCTAATTTGCATATTTATTAAACTTTCCTAATTAGTGTGATAAATCCAGAAATGCCTCAAATTTTGATGAAACATTGTACAGATTTTGATCTTCAAGTAGTGTAAAAGTGTATAGCAATACCCTATCGATAAATTATTAATCGACTTATTTAATGACCTTTTGATATTAGTGTTTCAGCCAAGATTGGCAAATCAGGGAAACAATGTTTGTGATCAGAGATCTATATCCTGAATGACTGCACCAAATCTGATGACACATGCTGCAGATGTTGATCATTCAAAGATTTACCTATCAAGAAAGGCATTTAGCAGTACCAATAGCTAATTATACGAAGTCTCTTCTGTCCTGACATGGGGGGCATTTTTCGTTCACATTTGACGTTCTGACTTTTTAATGTCAAAAGCCATAACTCAGACATGCCTGTAAAAGTTTCTTGCAGATTAGTTGAATTTTGACTTTTCAAGAGCCAGGGTAGGACATACCTAATTCTGCCCAACTTGGTAAAAGGACATAACCCTATGCTGTTTATGTCTACTTGTTTACAATCTAATTCAATATCTGCAATATGGGCATCAGTCAGAGACAAGACTTTGGTACCAACATTTCTTTTTTCATCCGCATCATATCGACTCCCATTTTTAGCTCACGTATTCATACACGTGAGCTAACGTCATAGCGAGATCTGTCTGTCTGTCTGTCTGTTTGCAGGATAACTCAAAAACGCCTATACCGATTCAAGTCAGATTTGATATACAGGTGTCATATGCTAATTGCAAGAACTTATCAAATTTTGGTTAGTTTGGCTTGCATATTTATGAAATTATGCAATAACATTTTTTTCACATAATGGTTTTCTGTGGACACAGGAATGACAGTATCTACATATATCAAGAAATACTGCACAAAATTAAGGGTTCATTTCATATTTCATTAACTTTGTAATTAGTGATATTACACCGAAAATACAGCATTGAATTTGATGAAACGTGGAAGAAATGTTGATCTGATAGATATCTAATTGTCCAATGAAGCATTGAGCAGTTTCAAGTTAATAAACAGCCTATTTACATATTAAGTGACGTTTTGTAATTAGTGATTTGACTCCGAAAGTACTGTGCTAAAGTTGATGACCCTGCATATAATGATCTGACATATATCTAATTGTTCTCAGAAGCGTACTACTATGATATGAACTTGTTATGAACCACATGAGCACATTCAGTTCACATCTGGTTTGATATAAGTCACTCCCATTGACAAATTTCCAATCACGAGGAGGGGAGCTATGTCATTGTCAATGACTTGTTAAATGACAGGCTAAGTCATTTTTTTCAACTTTTTTCATTTTAAGTCCATACATATTCATAAAAAATATCTAAAATGTAATAAACAAGGTTGAAATTAATTTTGAAATGCAGGGTCCAGTTGAGTGTTTAGTGGATATGTAAGCTGTTTGGAATCTTGACAATTATTATCATTTTTATCATTATCATTATTATTATCATTATTTTTTATTATTATTATTATTATTATTATTATTATTATTATTTTCATATGCTATTTGGATGAGAAAAAATGAAAGGAAGATTGTTTTTTTGTGTTCATTATCGATTTGCTTATAGGTAAAAGCTGTATTATTTTGATGGTTATTCTTTAATTAAACACTTCTGAATGCAAATTATTCGACCTGTTTTCATACAGTGAGTCCAGATTCACCAGTTTTTCCACACAAGGCATTAACAAGTCAAGTCCAGAGAGTACCGGTAATAGAAAGGAAGCGGCCGCTTATGCCAAGTAAGCCATAAGACAACTTTATTTATTTTAGCTTATATTGATTTTATGTTTGAGTCTGTGGCTTTCCCAATTGCAAATAATAGAGGTGCCAAATGAGTAGCTTTTGACACCTTCATTTAAGTATTTCATTACTATTTGAATTGTGACATCACTAATTTGGTATATTTAAGGACAAATTGAATGGCTGCAAAGTGCGCCCTCACAGCAGTATAAAGTTGTTACTCACGTTTGACTTCCAACAAAAGACTTTCATGTTAAATGGACTTTCAATTTAATTATCCAAATGAGAAACAATTTACAAACCAAATGAGCCCTTTTGATTTTTTGATTGTCCATATTGGTTTTGACTGTGCATATAGGTTTATTGGTTGGACAAAATGTCTCACAGTATAGTCTTAAAATGGCAGGTGAAAATAAATGTCATCATCATCATCACCATAATCACCAAAACAGACAATTGTCTTTTATGACTTCAAGACAATGCTTATCAAGGAGTACATGCCAGCTTTAAGTAAAAGATCAGAAGATGTAGCTTGTAAAATTATGATTTTCAAATTGGATTTTAAAGTTTACATATCCTAGAGACAATATGTTTGCAACGTTGCTTCATACTTTTTTCCAACCTTCAAGACCCTTATACGGTAGTTGTTGAAGGCTTCATATTTACTGTCAATCCCTACTCCGTGAGGTTTAATTGTTTACTTCGGACATGACCAGGACGCCAACATAGCTATTTATATTTAGCAATAAACCACACCAGGGATGGTATACTATACGATTTAGACCAGGTCACGATATGCATGGGCCATAACGAGTGCATATCAGGAGAGAACTGATGAGAACCGAATGGAACACACATTGCTGAGTTGGTTAAATTTATTGCTATTGTATCATAAAAGAATATCGAAATTCTGGCGTGAAACGTCAAAGCAGGATTTGTTCTACAGCTGAGAAATGGTACATGTTCCAATCATGCTATATCCTGTATGGCACGGCTATTTTACCTCTCGACCAATCAGAACAGTGTATTTTCGCCATCGATATGCTGGCTTCATAAGTCAATACCTGGATATCTGTGTAAACCCGAATTGAGGTGTGGACAATAGCAATACACTTTGTTTGAATTCTATTAACAAACACGCTCCTTGATGTTTCAACATGATTCTGAATTTACAGCAAGATAAATACATGTACAGTTGATACACCAAACAAAGTGCTGAAAAAAGTCAAGATCTACTGTGAATTTATTATATTTGTATGTTATTATATTTGTGTTTCTGCTTCAGTGAGGAAGGGGTTTTGATGACTAATCCTTGACTTTTGTGTTTGTCTACAGCTATTCTGTGTGAAGCAGATCTTGAAATTGTAGAAAAGAAAATGAAGATGGAGACTGTTCATCTGATAGAGAGAGAAAGACAACAACTAGAACTTCAAAAGGAGAAAGACCAGCAACAACTTGAACTTCAAAAGGAGAAAGACCAGCAACAACTTGAACTTCAAAAGGAGAAAGACCAGCAACAACTTGAACTTCAAAAGGAGAAAGACCAGCAAAAATTCAATAAGGAAAATAAGGAAATATTAAGGGCTGAGATTAAGAAACTTTATGAGCTTGAGAAAAAGAAAATCATGGCTAGAAATAGCCCAGATTTAGTGAAAGAATTAGATGAAGCCTATGACAAGTTTAAGGCAAGGTTAGATGATATTTCTGATGGCTCCTTACAGTTCATGCTAAGTTTTCTTTCAGAAGAAGATATTGACTATTTTTGGCAGAAGCATAAGGCAGCTGATGTCGAGGAAGTCTTGAGTGGTATTCTAATTACACCAAAGATGAGATCACTAGCAGAAGAAGCTGGCTTTACTGCTAGAATTAGGCTGAAGATTGACAAGAAGGAATATGAGCAAGTCAAGGAAATACTTCATGGTGAGCATAACTTTTCAGATTCACTTACTGGCTCGGATAGTCCTCTACACAAAACACTTTAGTTTTGATTGACTTCATATGTCCATATTTATGTGTGTCAATGCTACATGTATATAAAAAGTAGTTCAACTCTAAACTATTGAGAGCAATCGGCAAGTGTTTTGTAATGTCAGTAGTATCTTCAGTTGCCATCTATTCATCCATCATCTCTGTGTCCTAATACATCAACCTTTTGATGTACAAAGCTTACTCTGAATTGCATGGAATTCATAAATGAAAGAGGTACATGTAGGGGAGTTTTGTTGTTGTTTTAGAAATGCAAATTTGTATATTTCAGGACAATTTCCACGTATTCAACTATTGTCATCCCTAGGCATCTGTACATCAAACATAAAAGCTGTCTGTCAGCAGTTATAAAGAAAAAATATCTTTTACAACTTTTGACCAAAATTGATAAAAATTGCCCCGAAACGGTAATTATCCCAATTCTGTCGTAATTTCAACAAATTAGAAAGGTAACACCCTTGCAAATATCAAACCCAAATTTGAAAGCAGTTGGGCCAGCAGTTTCAGAGAACAATAATTTTTACTTAAAATGAGAAAAATAACCGAGAAATTCAGCAAAAATACAAAATTCAAGACATCTTCATGATATACATACATGTATAACTGTATGAGGTCCACCCGACGTATTTGCACACTGATTATCAAAGCAATTAAAACAGTGGTTCTTGAGTTAATAATTTGTTTACCATTTTCACATTTTTAAGCTCATTTGCATAATTTCGGCATTTATAGCCCAGATTGCATCAACACACCAAATACAAAGCTGAAAAGTGCAGCGGTTCATGAGGTTTTTATGTTGACGGACATACTATACATACATACATACATACATACATACTTACTTACATACATACATACACACATACATACAGACGCCACCAACTTCAGCTCACATTGGTATACTAAATTTGAGCTAAAAAGGTAATTTAATCAAGTTGCCAAAAGCACAGTAAAGTAGCTTTTTTATCCAAAAATATGTTAGTTGTTACTTTTCACCTTGAAGTAGTTCTTTTAAAGAAAGGGACTGGTCAGTTTCTTTGGCCGGGGGGGGGGATTCAGAGGGGGGTCCACCCTGTTTTTGACTTTGGTGATGGGGGTCACCATGTTTTTGAAATGCCCAATAGGGGGTTAGTGTGTTTTCAAATTTTGACACGGTCTCATACTTGACTGAAATGCATCGTGTCGGCCACAAATTTCATCGTTCAGTTGCAGTTTTCATCACTCCCTTCGGGCGCGTAATTTTAATAATAGACATATTTTTCAGCACTCCAAATTTTAATATATCAGAGTGAGACATACATATATCAGAGATACCAGAATGTTTCATATTTTGCAGCTTGCCTTTTGGGATCCGTACTTTAATAAATCAGAGATATATGCCAGAGATATCTTGATGTTTGCTGAGTGAAAGTGTACCATTATGAAATCTGCAGTTCATATGAAAAGCATGACAAATTCCTGATACATTTCTGTTTTCTCTATGAGAATTCAGTATGAGAAAGCAACTCAGTATGAGAAAGCAACCATGCACAAATATTTCACAATATATTTTAAAAATAGAAAAATGCCAAGATATTTTTCGTTCTGATTGATGAAATGATTTTCCTTTGTGTCACAGGTTTTCTGTAAAAAGATGATTTTTATGACTAAAATAACAGTTCACAAAAGGCAGTTTCTGTCATTGTTAGCTGTGCTTCTATGGTTTCAGTGTTAAAAGAAAACGTCTTCTGAGACACTGCACACATCAGATTTGGCTAAAATAGCTCTCTGTAGCAATGTAAATGAGGTAAGCATGAAAAGCTACTCAAACCAGTCATAAACGGGCCAACAACAACAGCTGTCATTAACCTTGACCGGTAGCGTCTAGGGAAATGACTCTGGAGTCATTCAAAGTCTCAGTCCAAGAAGGTTAGCTACAACCAGTAATCATGACGACTGTGGGCTCTCCGTTGATCTAACATCTCGGTTACCTAGTTCAGATTCACCGGCTGTAATCGGCCACAACTTTCGTCATTTGTTCTGACACCATGCAGCTAACTTATGTCGATGCATGAACATTCCGTTTTCTGTATGCCTGCCATTTCACAGTGTTTCAGCTTTTTGAATGGCATGATATTGAAGGTTGATCTTTCAAGTTCAATATAGACGGTAGGGATGCAATTCATTTTCATTTCCTTCAGAAATGCATAATTTTTTATTTTAAATTCGAACAGTGAAAGTAGGCTACTGCTCATTTTTTGTTGAACGTGTGTCTTCAGTGCAGTGCAGTGTTGAGTGTGTGTAAAAGTATAGTGTGCAGATTCAGGGCCGATCATGCCAGACGATGCTCACTGGCTCCAAACTCGGTATAAAGTTCCTTTTTTATTCGTTTTCTACAAATTCACTGGCATTGCCAAAACTATAAAATAATAGCAATAATGTACCCCCTCCAGGTCCATAATGGACTCAAGCAAACTTTGCACTCCATATGTACTTGGATTTGCCTCGTACATTATGTTGTGCAAAGTTTGCTAAACATTGACGAGATTACTTTTACTCCACAGAAATGGAAGCTGTTTACGTTGCCGAAGTGAAGACATGGGTGAAGACTGTGATATATGACAAATGGGAGGAATATGTACTCAATCAGTTAGAAGAGAACCAAGCTAAGTTTTTGATAGAGCAGTCCAGATTTCATCCAATTGTTAATGAATTGAGATTTGATACGTTTTTCTTCCCCTCACTGTTATTGTATTGGTGTGAAAATTGCTATAATTTACCGTCTACTTTGACAGAGGCAACTGAATTTGCAATTGGAAACCATGTAGAGAAGTATTGCAAGGAACATCACATTGAGATAGAACATGTTGCGGATGTAGTGCGGGAAAGGCTCTGTGAATTTGGAAAACAGGCACTCTATGATTTTGCACAAACCCAGATATTCCGTTTGCAATTAAATGATTCCTATGAAAAAGATTACTTGTTTGGGTTGCTCAAGATTGTTAATGGCTCTGAGGGTATCTTTTTGAGTAGGTATATGTATTTCTATGCTGTAGCTGAATTCTTGCGAAAACAGCGAAGTTTTTCAAAATTGAAGGAACTTGACATGATTGCAAAAGCCATGCCAGTTACACTTCAGTATTTAGTAGGCATTATCAAGGAAGAACCTACCCATTTCTTTGAAGTAATTACTAACTGCATCATTAAGACATATCCAATAGTGTATGGCCAATTGGCCCTGCTAGGTTGTTGCGTTCTTGAATCAAAATATCAAGAAAAATTTATTCAAGTAATTCATTACTTTGTAACACAACAAATATTGGATTTGTCTACCATTGATTTTGATAGCGTATCCCTTCGAAGTGTTAATGCAGTTGCTTTTGTTATAAAGAACACAGCCTTAATTAAAAGCATAAATCTTGTAACTGAGAAAGAAAAACCATTCCTTTCAAAGGCATTCAAGAATCTTTTGGATGTGTATGTAGACAGGCTGGCACATTCTATTAATTTCCAAATCAAGAATTCTGTAGAGCTCTTTGTTTTGACAAAGGTTATCAAGCAATTTGAAGTTTTTAAGGCCTTAGATCATAACTCGGTCATTCTGTACAGTGAACGTCTAGCATCTGTCGCTATTGAAGCCATTGATTACCCATTTGTACATGAAGACAGGACAGTAACACTTGTTCGAGCATTAGCCTCAGTGCAAACTCTCAAGTTTGTCCATCTGACTGGTTTCAATGAAAATTTTATAGCTGTTTTTTTTCAAGTGATGATAATGCATAATTTGATTCTCAGATTGAGGACATTAGATCTTTCAGGAAATAATCTGAATAACACATTCTCTAATCTTCTCTTAAATGCTCTTAAATGCTTACCATTTCTACAGCAGGTAGAGGTAAGAAACAACAAGCTCGGTGGCATTGGATGTGTTGCATTACTCCCAATATCCAGAGAGATCAAAGTCCTTTTAGAAAGCAATACAATTACAGAATGCCTCAAAATGACCTTAGAGAATGAAGAGTTTGTCAAACAGGTCGGAGACCCCAATTTGCGGCACAAAAAACTACAAACGTTGGGAGATGTGAGAAATGTAGTAAGTAAGCTAAAGAATGTTAAGGAGCTTGATGGCAAGAATTTTGCGCATAGAAATGTAACCTTGTTGTGTGAAAGTTTGGCCCTGTACAATAGTCTAATCCATCTGACTCTTAGGGAGTGTGGTATCACACAAGACCTCGCAAAACTAATTGCTGATAGTTTTGAGTATTTTCAGGCATTAAAACGTTTAGATCTGAGTTCAAATCGTATTGGAGACGATGGAATTAACTACATAGGTCGTAAGATGCACGTTCTGAATGACCTTGAGTATGCTAATTTTAGAAAAACACATATAAGTATTCCTGGTATATGTGAATTGATGGTCAATGTGAAAGTAAAGCAGCACAAGCTAATTAATGTTGCCCACAACATACAGAATCTCGCTCATGTTTTGCCCCATGTGAAAGATCAATTGAAACATTATTCTGTAGATTTAAAATTGGATGCAGATATTCTCACATTGGACAACCTTGCGTTTCTTGGAGATTTTAATATTGCAAGATACTCCCTTCTAGTAAAAAAAGGTTGGGCTTATGATGACTTTGTAAACTTGTGCAAAGGCTTAGCCATTCTTTCATGCTTCACGTCTATAGATGTTGGCTATAAAATTGGTGATATAGGTACTAGCAATATCAGTCTAGCTATTAGCAAGATGGCAAATCTGAAAAGACTTTGTCTTACTCGTAACGACGTGGGAGATATGGGTGCAAAGTGTTTAGGTGAAGCAATCGCAAACTTGTTCGAGATTGAAGAGCTGGATCTTAGTGGAAACAACATTGGGTACACAGGTGCAGAGAGTCTAAGTGAAGGTTTGAAAAATTTGACTAATTTGAGAGATCTTAATCTAAGTCAAAACAAAATAAGAGAGTTGGGTGTAAAGAAACTCTGCAAAGCACTGAAGAAGACATCTTGGATCGAAAAGATAAATCTGAGTGATAATAATATCGGTGATATTGGTGTAAAGGCATTAAGCGAAGTGGTGAAGAATATGACTGAGCTTATGCATGTAGATCTCAGTTATAATAACATTGGGGATTCTGGTGTGCAGAGTTTAAACATAGGGTTGAACATAGCAAAGAGTGGAAGTTTAGGGTTTGAAAATGTAGCTGAGTTTGAGTACCTGAATCTGAGTCATAATTGCATAGGAGCTTTAGGTGCACAGCACTTAAGTAATGGGATTGAGTATATGCCTGAAGTGACACATCTTGATCTCAGTCACAACTTCATCGGTGATGTTGGGTTGAAGAGATTTTGCAAAATACTCAAGACCATGACTGTATTGGAGTATATTAATCTTGGTAAAAATGGCATTAGTGACAGAGGTGCAGAGTACTTTAGTAAAGTGGTCGGGGCCATGACAAATTTAGTACATTTAAATCTCAACAATAACAACATTGGAGATGTTGGTGCCAAGTTGATTGGTAGAGTGATAGCCAATAATGATTGGATCGAACACTTAGACCTTAGTCATAACAGCATTGGGGATTCTGGTGCAATAGGTTTAAGTGAAGGCATTGCCAACATGACTTTTCTAAGTCATTTAGATCTAAGTTATAATAGCATCGGAGATCTTGGTGTGCAGAGTTTAAGCGTAGGGTTGAGAAAGGCCAAGAGTCCCAATGAAGGATATGAAAATGTGGATGACCTACATTACCTAAATCTTAGCCATAATATCATAGGAGGTATAGGTGCAAAGTGCCTAAGTGAAGAGATACAGAACTTTTCTGAGCTTAATTATCTAGATCTGAGTTACAACAACATTGATCATGTTGGTGCAAAGGCATTGACTCATATGGCTCAGCATATGTGTGAACCCATGTGTCTAAACCTCAGTCACAACAAAGTTTCTTATTATGGAACTGATAGTTTATAAGCAAAGTGTAGGATAACTGTACAGCCATAGAATGCTGTTGTAGAAATTGTGCGTTTGGCAGGCTGTTCAGCCCTGAGTTTTCCCAGATAAGAGTATGTCACAGGGGAGAGCATGTGTCATATTAGTTAGTTATAAAGGAATTCGAAGGGAGATGCAAGTTAGGAGACACTTTTTAGACTACAGAGGACCAACCTACATCCCTAGATCCACTGCACCATGCATGCACATCAACGGTATATTTGTGCGGGTAAATTTTGCGATACCAATGTGCATGCAGAACATGTTGAAAATAAGACGTATACTTCTATTCCTATATTTACCCGAAAATATCAAATTATCCTAGATTTTGTTTGTTTAATTTTCATTTCAAAATAAAAATGAATTGATTGACTGACTGTGAGGTGCGAAAGATGTCAAAAACATAGAAAGCAATATGCATGAAGCCACGTACATTTCAAGATTAAGAACTCTCATGGAACATAATACCCTGTAGATGTATATAACCTGTAGTACATGTAACCATATAGTCATAAGTCCATATTAAGAAATTCCAAGGGAATAATTGGGAGAACGATTTTGAATATTCCATTGATACACAATACTCCTATTAGTTTTTAGGTACTCAGAAGCTTGTGAATCTTGATATGAAACCTTAATAAGTGCATTGTGCATGTTGGCAAAAATCTATTTGACCCCTGTAACAGAGCATACATAGAGTACCATTATGATTGACACATGGGAAATGGTATTCAAAGTTTTATCCATCAGAATGCTATTTAGAAAACAATTGTGTATTATTTTCACATCAGGAGTGATTCTTCTTTGTGAATGATACATTTATTTGTTGCTTTCATTATAAATGTTCTTAATTACCTGTGTACATGTCAGAAATACCTTCACTTAATTATAAGGTGTGAGTGTTTTCCATAATATCAACATTTTCGAAAATGAAAACTGTAATTTAATTATTTTTCATACATCAAATGACAATATTAAAGGAAATAATTATGTAGTACAGTTACTTCAGGGCCTATACTGAAAATTCGTCTTATATAATGACTACCAGTCATGTTTCCTTAATAAATACTGTAACATCTTTATGTACATGTACATATATTCACTTCGAAGCCATACTGTACACTAAGGTTGAATTAAGAATTTAGAAGTGTATATTTATGCTTATGGCTTTGTAACCTATTTTATATTAAATCGTCTGAGATTAGTTATACATTTGTTTTACAACAAACTTGTCTTGGTTTTACATTATTATTAGACTAACTCTACTCTAATGTCTGTTCCTGAAAATAAAAGAGAATGAACAAAGATCAAAGCACTTCTACCTGTTCATTGGTATTAGACAGTATTTGCTGCAGAAATTTTAACGAAATTACTTTCAGTAGGGTAAACTACTAAATACTAGCAGACAGAAACGGTCGGCAGTCGCCTTTATGGAATTATTGTGCACATGAAAGGTACATAGTGAAAATCTCGTAAGAAGGAAGCCACCCTTTACAGCGTGGTTCAGTTTGTATAATTTGTATCTGATTTGTAGAATTCTTGTAATTTATCCTAAGGTACAACATGAAGTGACACTGCCATTTTAAAGGACTTCTACAGTCGACTGGCGAAACGACGGGATGATCGTTTGATTTAAGCCAACGAGAGAATGTTGTCTAGGTGACCATTTAATGCAATTAATATTATCATTTTGAAAGGTACCTTAAATATGAAAATAACCACTGTAGGTGAAACGCTACGGATACGATCATTTCTTAACAGTTTCATGAAGACTTGAATTGAACAAAGATGTTTACATGTCTTTCATCGTATGTATTAGCTGTCCAGAAGTATGACCATTGTATATGCAATCTTGTCTGGATTGACATCCAAGGCATCACATTGTATGAAATTACAGAAACGACTTTAACTTTCCCTGATTGATTCGACCGGCTAATATTTATGTGATATAAAATAGGTAGATATATTTTATACACCTAACATAATTTCTATATTTCACCATGGATACGGAATACTTGATGATCTGTTTACGTACGATAACAAGAACAAGTAAATACGAGAAACATTATTTTACTATTGTGGAGTCACGAAATGCCTGCATTTGGTTTTGTGATTATGAATGGAGAAGTGTATCAAAGAAACATACCTCCCTTTTCAGACACAAATGAACCATATCATTAGACTAAAGTAATTAAATTCTTTGTTTTGCGTCCCCAGCCGCGTAAGTTTTTAAGGTTTTCATGAAAAACACACACAATGTATTTGAATAGGAAATTTTAGGACATGACCGCTTAGCTTTTCTGAACTAAAATGTTGTTACAATTTTTATTTGCCGCAATCAATTACATTGTGTTAATTTTCTTGTGTGTCTTTTTCAGCCGCTTAGACGCGTACCTTTTCCCATTTAGATTGGACGCAAAACAAAGAATTTAATTACTTTGGCCTTAATGACACACACCGTTGTCCGTAACAAGCGATGATTGACTGAATGCTGATATTCTAAGCTTCTTGTACACGAAGCCGCTGTAACCATACATTAATGAGCTTCAATTGCCATTCTACTTTGATGAAAGGACACAATGCGAATGTAGGTCATATAGTAAATGTTATGCCAAACAACGAACTAGATTTTGGACAAGCCCTTGCAAAAAGTTTTGGGTTTTTAATTACAGAAAACAGCGCTTATCACAGCACCTTGCAAATAATGAGATTTGATTATCGAACTGAATTAAGCATAATCTCCTGACGACCGCTCGAAACCTTTTGATACTTTATATGTATAAATACATGGCGTTAACCATAACATTCACAAGCCTTTACCCAGTGAATCCTATATACTGAATACGTTTCCTTTATTTTTCCACAAATGTATGGTTTTCTGGCGTAAACGTCAGGCAAAATGAGATTCGTACTTTTTGGTCATATATGGAGAGGACATCATAAATTAAATTGGAAATATTTTTCGCTTGTGTTGAGAGGGAAGTTCGATGGTGACAATTTATTAATTCGACTTGGCCTTTTATTGCGTACGTCGACCACAACAAAAAGTTCCCTTTTTAAGTACCTTGAAGATTCTGTATTGATATACTTTCAGTTTTGAACGTAATTTTCTTTCGTCAGTCACGACAAAATGCACAGCTTGACAGAATTGAGCAGAAGAAAAGAAAACTGTACTTGTGGAAAACTAGGTCAATAATCATGCGACATGTAGCGTCATCTCTTTCAAACACACGCCGGGTGATGTCTTTAGCTTTCATTCAATCTATATACTTTGCGAGACAGCCTATACGAGCCTCCTGAACAGATAAGGGAATATATGGACAATGGGTTCCGATCACATACAAACATTACTTCCTGTGCAATCTGCAGTTCCATGGCGTCAGGTTTCACGTGACCTATTTACGTTTTGAAATGTTGATTATGACGCAAACTGGTCTCTTTTGTTGCTCAATGCCTGAAAAGTTAGGTAACATTGCTGTGACAGTGTTTGGAGCAGCGCGAAAGCAACAGTTGTGATTTGTTACGAACACATCACTATGTGAAACGACACTCCCTGGTTACGTCGGTCAATAGCGGACATGAGTAGCTTTAATGAAAACAATTCGTCGGTTCTTCAGATGGACAATTTGGGTTATGAAGCAGAGTTTCCCGACGTAAAGCGAATACCGGATGAACCTACCACAAGTAATGCAGAGCAAAGTGACCATCAAATCGGAAATAAGGACATGAAACGACCGGGAGTTTTCAGAACTTTCACACAAGAAGCGGGCGTTTCTGGTGTGAAATACATCGGCGACGTCAATGTTTCACCAGCAAGAAGGTATCTTTATTTTGTTGAGTCGCAAAAAAGCTCCTGTCTCGACCTAAAGGCATTTGCCAATAGTTGCCTACATGTGTGCATTCAATAGTTGGTTTCCTAAACTGCAATCGAACAAAGGTTGTGTGAAATGTAGCCTAGAATGGGAGCTTAGGAAAAATCATGGGCTGCATGCATGGAGAGTACTCGTGTGTTTTCACCGACAGTAGATTATTCCTGACTGTTCTCAAACTGCCCCTTTTTTCAGACACTAGAATAAAGTAGTAATTCAAACAGAAAAATTCACTGAAAATTTCTCTCGGTTTGTCAGTTTGTTGGAAACGCTGGATTACCATGCGTGTTTGACGTCTCCATGTAGTCGGCTGTCGTTTTTCCTGACAGATTAACTGCATCCTATTCAAAAGTTAAACTTGCCATTAAATGTCGTTACCCTGTGCGTGCATAATTTTTTTTGTAATCGCAGTCATATGTTTTTCAATACAAAACAGAATAAACTTGATTGAAATCTCTCGCATTGCATTTTTGTCAGTCAAATGACAATAAAAGTGACTGTACCATTATCCCTCACTCAAATATCAGCCGATTTCTGCGAAAAGCTTGCTTAAGGAGTGCTTTGTTTTGCAGTGAATGGCGCGAAATGCCATAATCAAGGCTGACAGGGCTAGCGCGCCTTTCGATACTGCAAAAGTTAGCTAATGTTTTGTATGATCTTATATATGGCAAACCCGTCACACTGTGCGAGTTTTACTCACTTATCTGTCTTTATTTTCAACACTATTAATGTGTCAGTGAAAGACCTAGACTATCGCAGCATTAGGGATATCTGTCGGTCGTATTTCCTAGACTTTGCCCTACAGTCATTTGTTTCTTTGCTTTAATTAACCATGTGTATGATCTAGAATTGATCGAGCTCATTGATTGGGCACGAGCAAAAATTAATTTTCAAATATTGAATCAACCAACCATGAGCAAATAAGAAAGATTTGTCCAGAAAAAATTATACTTATCATGCCTACTGCCCTAATTACGTAGTGCCAGGACGTTTTGGGTAACCAACACGAATAACAATGTTGAAACCTTATTAAGACAAGAGACTTGTAATTGACGGTATCACTGCCATGAAATGTTCACTGACACAAAACATTTAATATTCGACATGAGCTACTACGTTTAATAAGTCAATTCTATCAGCAATAAATCCATATTGTGTCTTATTTCCTTAAAGGTATACAGTCACTTGTAATCTGGATATGCCCATATATGGTCAAAGGGGGCGTTTCTTGGTATTCAAAATGCCCATGTGAGGGCGCTGTTCTTAAAAAGCGGCCACCCGCTTAAAATCTATGATTTGTTAGATTTCCTCTTTCTATGGTAACTGTGGCAAACTTGGAACAGGTGGCAGTATACCTGTAAGGTAGTGTGCCTTGAAATTGAAAGGCTTAACTTTTGTTCAAACATTCATGAACTTGAAGGAATATTTTGACAATTCTCCTTCAAAATAAAGGATAAAAATCGGGGGTCACCGTGCAAATTTTGGTACAGGAGAAACAAATTACCCAAGATTTACCCACATTTTCGGCATGCGCTGCAGGGTGCATGTTTTTACCAGTTTCCCTGATTGTTGTTTTTAACTATGTCTTTTTAACTATGTCACTTTTTATTTTTTTGCGTATAGTTTTCTTTTTTATATATTAGATTTTATTTTTAAGGTGCCTGTAAATGGGCTTTATGCCCGTTAGTCTACCTAGCTACCTAAATAAATAAATAAATAAATAAATAAATAAATAAATAAATTTGAAATTCAAAGTGGCTACCTCCTCAGTGTTCACTCTGTAGAGAAAAATACAATTTCCGAAAAACAAAGCCGGTGAAAATTTTTCTTAAAGCAAGCGGCTTTAAAATAAACCCCCAAAGTGTTAGATCGGGAAAGAGTTGGAAAGGTTTGAGAGACCAAATATCTGTTCCCGAGGCGCGTTCTACCTTAAGACAAGTCAAAGAGAAAACCAAGTGGTACTAATATTGCAGGCTATTATTTTGCAGTTATACATAAATTATCCGTAAAATGAGCCTCGGGGACAGATATTCACACTCGCATATTTTTTGCAATATTTTCTGATCTCTAACTTCTGTGGGACTCGTACCTTGGAGTAAGTAAAGTTTGCACTGTCTTAGGTTTGTGAGAATCGAAAATTCAATTTTTGAGTGAGTAGTGGTATAGCGACCATTTTGAATTCCAAATATCAGTAAATGTTGGGTAATTTGTTTCTCTAGTATCAACATTTGCGAGGTGACTCCTACTTCTGATTTGATTTTGAATGAGACCGCCTGAAAGGTTTTATCAAAAGATCAAGTATTTTAGTTTCGAGGCCCATACCCTCCTAAAGTATTAGCTATGGATAGGCTCGAACTTACATGTGTATATTTGCAGGTTGCTATGGTTACTGATAGTTCTTCTTGCATTGTCTGGACTTGTCTATCAAGTTATCAGACTAATCGTGTCGTTTGCGGAAAGACCAGTCAACGTTAACATCAACTTTGAAGAGCCTAACACCAGGCCCGAATTTCCAGCTGTGACAATATGCAACAACAACATGTTCGAGTAAGTATGGAAATCTTAGCTATGAAGGTACAAGCGAGACTCTCTTTTCCTTCCGTGGGTAAGCTTTCCTTTTCCGTATGGACGAAAAAAAGCTCATACTTGCGTGCTTTACATTGTAGTATTGTTGCATGTTGTATTTGATGTATTTAGCATTAACAGTAACACAAATGTTTTTCGACGGTAATTAACATTTAATAAATGAGCTTTTCATAAAAAATAGATTTAAAAAAATACCTGCTACCGAAAATGGAACATTAATAATCTTGAAAACTAGGATGTATTAATCCTCACATCTAGAAGTGGTTCTATCAACGAAGTGGATGAAAACCCACTATTGGCCAGTAACAAATCATAATAATAAAACCATTCCGAATCTTTGATCTAAATAGATTGAATCATAATTCAAACATTGTCGACCAACAGTACTCACAGAGCTCTGCACAACACCGTTAAAGACTAAGAACATTCCGTTCAGACAATTCAGTAGACAATCAAACAACTTATAGACATTTCATTTAGCGTATGGCCAAATTTCAAAACTATACTCGCGCTATTTAAAATGTTTCTTAACTCATATATTTTCAATTAACCGGTGTATTTTGACCAGAAATGACTGAAACCGCTAAGTAGTCGAAAACGATAAGAAAACGATTACATGGCCCTGCTCTCAATCACCCAATTTAGGGAGAAGTATACCGCCAGGCAGGTAATAGACCGTTTGTATGACTTTTATCTCCGCTGTCAGCGACGCGGAGCTTATCAAATAGGTTGATTTTCCGTCATTGTCCGTCGTCGTCGTCCGTCGTCCGTCAACAATTTCTTCTCCTCTGAAACCGCAAGTCTGATTGTTTTGAAATTTCCTATGCAGTTCACTTACGGTGACCTCACTTAAGTTTGTTCAAATCGCGGTGAAATTTTCATAAATTGTATTTTGGGGGCATTTTTTGCTGTTTTTGGTGAAAAAATCTTCTTCTCTTAAGGCGATACCGAAGGATTCAAAGCGCGCGTTGGTTGCTATCGCTGGCAACGTTCCAAACGCCCACTTTTGCACGTGCAAAATCTTACCGTTCCGTTGTTTTCTGTGGATTTTCGACGCCTGGTATTTTGAAAATGCTCAAAATCTTTGAACTCTCTCAATTGTAAACCAATTTAGCTGACTTTTGGTAGGATTATTGAAGTCATAGATGGGAATATAGATAAGCATGCGTTTCTAAAAATTCTGGGCCGTTTATGAGATATCGCCGTAAAACCCTTCAAAATTTCACAAAATGACACAGTAGATATTTTCCTGTTCAAAAATCGTTTGTACTTGAACAGATAATCTAATCCATGCTAGGGACTCTAAACAGGTATCTCATGTGTTACATTCTGAAAGTTTGGAAAATTTTGTGCAGATTTGAGGGAGCTGAAACGTTTTAAAATAGAGCTGTGAAAATTTGTATATGTGTGACGTCACTGACCAATCGCGCGACAATCTGCGTATTTTGGATTAGTATGGTTCTGTAAATCTTTATTATGCAAAGATGCAAAGAAAACCATGAAAACTTTGCATTTTGATTGATTTCGGAAATTACCCCTAGCAACCGTTGCATAGCGATTTGATTCCTTCGGTATCGCCTTAAACCGCTTGTCCGATTGCTTTGAAATTTAATATGCAGTTTACTTAGGCTAACTTCAATTAGATTTGTTCAAATCGTGGTGAAATTTGCATATTTGTATTTTTATGGCAATTTTTGTCGTTTTTGGTCAAAAAACTTTAAAAATCTTCTTTTTCAAAACTACCGATCAGATAGCTTTGATATTTGGTACATAGGTCCCAAGGAATGATCTTTTTCAGATTTGTTCAAATTGTACAGAAATATCACTGGGCAAAATGCTTGATATACAACAATATATACACATATACTGATTCTGTAGCTGTGTCAAATACATTCAGTATACAGTACGTATGCTAATAAAATGCAAAACTACAGTGTACACTTAGTGTGCAAACATCTGCATTATGTATTCTCATGATCTGCATAGAAATACGCTACGCACATCAACGTATTGGAATGTTCCACATACAAAGATATACGCTGCATATGCAATTAGTATTCTGTTCCATATACGTCAATATACATAAGTATGCTAAGCGCATATCAAGCATTTTGTCTAGTGTATGCAATTTTGTATTTTTAAGGCGATGTTTGCCATTTTTGGTCAAAAAAAGTTTCTCAAAAAGTACTGGTCTGATTGCTTTGAAATTTGGTATACAAATTTCCACAGATGAATTAGTAATATATTGAATTTCTGATGAAATCTGTAATTTTGTATTTTGGGGGCAATTTTTGCTATTTTTGGTCGAAAATGTGTATTTCAAAAACTACTCATCTGAAAGCTTTGAAATTTGGTATACGGGTGCCTACAGATGAACGTAACGATATTAATTAAAGTTATGATGAAATCTTCAATTTTGTATTTTTGGAGAAATTTTCCATTTTTGGTCAAAAAATGTTTTCCTCCAAAATTACTTATCTGATAGCTTTGAAATTCGATATGCAGGTTCCTACAGATGAACTATATGTGATATATTGAAATTATGATGAAATCTGCAATTTTGTATTTTGGGGACAACTTTTGCCATTTTGGGTCAAAATATTTGTTTATAAAATACTGCAAGTCTGATAGCTTTGATATTTGGTAAACAGGTTCCAAGGGATTATTTTAACATATGATATATTGAAATTATGGTGAAATCTGCAATTTTTATTTTTGGGAGCAATTTTTGAAATTTCGGTCAGAAAATTTCATTCTCAAAAAACTACTCGTCAGATAGCTTTAGTTGACATGTTCTTAGGAATGATCCAATGTGATATATTCATATTATGATGAAATCTTCAATTTTGTATTTTTGCAGCTATTTAAGGTACTTTTTTCTTGCCACTTAAATGAGCTATCAAAGATTTCCACGTTCTTCTCAACATGTGTGAAAAATAGTCATTCTCTACATAAACACAGCGGATCTATATCGGCCGTTAGGTCGCTTGTTTCCTTTAAATGTGTCATTATTTTTATCAACAGATTCGACAACGTGGTTGGGATTCTAGGAGGGCTATTTGAGTACACAGTTTTCTTCCCATACCTATACGCGCTGTTTTCAGTGGACGGGGACAAGATAGCCAATTTTGCCTCCATTTTGATTCCTGAAGACGTGAATTATGGAGAAAGACAAAATCAATTTACATTCATTGATGGCAGTGCTCCTTCCTTGGAGAATATGCTGAGAAGGTGATTTTTAATTTTTCGTTGGGTGAACCATTTCATAAATCCAAATCAATTTCTGTAGTTAGATATCTTGCGATCGTGTGTTTTACTCGAATTCCAAGTGTTGGAGAAGTATGTATTCAGTCTGTTGTAGATTCGTAAATGATCTGCCATTTTTATCACAATGGTTTATATAATGTGTTTCAAACATCTTTCTTAAGTCGAAAAGATAAAAAATCTTGAGGTGAAAATTGTTACCAACAAATATTCTGCCTTTTTAATATGCCAGCTGCTCATTCGGAGGCTTGCCTTGCGGACCAGAGAATTTCACCAAAGTAATTACAAACTACGGAATATGTTACACTTTCAACTCCAACAAAGAGGGCTATGTCAATAAAGTACGAAACGCAGGTGAGTATAAGTGGTTACTTTAAGACATATCAATAAAAATAACCAACATTTTTCTTACACAAAGTGATTTCCACCTGTGATTTCGCTTCAGAGCGTCACTATTGAGAAGTACAAGGAGCATTAAAGCGACATTGTAATGCGAGCCTAATGTAGTGGCTAATTTGGATGAAAAGCTTCTTGTCTTTTTGTTTTCCGGCAACGTTCTTCTTTTGCACTATAGATGACAGGTCTAGATTATCTGCTGTTATGTAAAAGAAGGGAGAAACCCCCAGTAATCGAGAAAAAAAAATGTCATTTTCTTTCTAGGCCAGCAATACGGTTTACAACTTCTTTTATTTGTTAATGGGAGGCAATATGTAGCTCCTCGCTCAAATGTAGGATTCCGTCTTATGGTTCATGGACAGGACGAAATACCAAACGTCGCCAGTTACGGCCTATCGCTTTCACCGGGAACGGCGTCGACAATTGGATTAAAGTCTTCATTGGTAATACTTTTGTTCATTCTAAAATATAGTTGTAATCCACAATTTTTATCTCTTCTTGTCTACATTCTGACAAGAAAATAATATAAATGTGCTTTTCTCGGTCTATAAAATCGTGAATAGAAATTAATTTGATCTCAACTCGAAGCGCCAATTTGTTCCTTAAATCACAAGTATTTGCACAATTTTATCGATTTCCTTAAAGCTTGGCACATTGAAGGCATATATATAACTTGCGCATTCACTCAAATTTACTTTTTCAAAATGCCCACTCTCCTTGCAAGTGCACCAGTATTAAATTACACCACAACAGGGACAGGCACTACACAGAGATGCCATGGCTATGTTAATGTTACCTTTCTTCAGATATCCTATGTGTATTCACAGACTTTGTTCTGAATACCAACATCCTAATTTATTAAAAATGCTATTTTATACACAGCAATGTTTAATGTTTTTTTTATCAGGTGATGATGGCAGTGCTCCGAAATTTACGATGTAAATACATGACCAGACTTGCGAGTGCCTTTATCTTTTAATAATTTTTACAGAATGAATAGCAACATCGATTTTCACTGAATAATTATTCCTTTATGTGATAGAAACATGCTTGCAACTTTTATGTAAACTAATGACCACGAATAATGCATTGACGACACAAATTGCTTAAAACTAAAATGCCTAAATATTATGGTAGTAGCTGCGATTAAAAACGACTGATTACAATACCAGCTATAAGTAATTTTGCTCTTTTACCGACAACGTGTGCTTACAGGTTTTGGTTATTAAAATTGGCAAATTGTGTGCTCTTTCAACAAACTACACGTTAACATGAAAGAAGTTGACTATTAGAAAGCTGATCTGACTGTTTACCTTTTACGGTCGCAACAATCACCATTGCTCGTTGGGCAGGGGTTGTTGAAAGGTAGACAAATTATTCAATGATGGAAACCTGATAGACAAGTTTTAAAACACGGTCACCACGAATTGTTCCCTTGTGATCTTATTGAAAATTCGCTATTAAATGCTTTTATGCCAAAATTTCGCTGCTGACATTCTATTTTATGAAAGAGATATCGCAAGAATATGATTGGTCAAAGATGATGATAATGATGAGGACGATAATGATCATCGTCAACATTTTCATTATCATCACCACCTATACTTTTAAAATTGACAATGTTGGTTCCCTACTGAAACAGAAAGGAAAGTACTCAGTTCGTATTCCATACAACTGTAACCATATCATTACACTGACATTCGGAATTACCCATATTTGCAACTTACTTTGCTTTTACAGATTTCAAATCTTGGTTCGCCTTACGGTAACTGCGTTGGAGACGTTGTCGTTGAAAACAACCTAAAGTTCTTCGATGGGGCATACTCTTTATCCAAGTGTTGGATGGAGTGTGAGACTGACTATGCTGTGGAACAGTGTGGATGCAGATATTTCTACATGCCAGGTATACGCAGTTCCCCTCTTAGAATTATTATAGCTACTTGTCAAAGTAAAAGGCAGGGGTTTTAGACTTTGGCGATAAGTGTCTATGTATCCCTCCGCTTACTGTTGAAAACATTGTCCCTAATGCACTTTAATTAATGTTTATACAACACTTATGAGTAACAAAAATAATTTATCACTCTACGAATTCCAGTTTCAATTTTCGTTATCGTTTGACAGACCTGCTCACAACAGTTATCTTTAAGAGAATGTATTGTTCAAATAAAAACCCCGAACGCTGATCGACACAATGCAAATGGACTTCGTTATGTTCGAAGTCGAGTCTGAGTCATGTTAAAGTCGTCAGCCCAATACGACTAAAACAGACCAAGATGGAATTAAGTGGGTAGTGTCTTTCTCTTCACTACAGGAAACGCAAAGTACTGTTCCCCATACATGCTACAGAACTGCTTCTTTAGCAAAATGGGTAAGCGTACTCTTCATTGACACCACTCGATATTTGTGAGAACAAAATTGCAAGTTGTTTTATCAGCCATATTTCTAAATTAATTTAAAACGTTTCGTAACTTTTCGTTGAAAAAGCTTATATATTATTTCTGTTTACAGTATTAGATACCAGGTACATTTTAGCTCGTTATAATGCGTTTGTTACATATATGAGGTATTATTAGACTGTACATATACTGCTATACAAAAGTTGATAACGTTTTGATTTCTTTCAACACTGTCTTTCTTTACACTTTTAACTGTTGTTTATTATTTACTTTCAGATGAGTTCGCTTTGAAATCTGATCCCTGCAGACACTGTGAAGAACCGTGCGTGCAGACACACTATGGGACCAAACTGTCTTACAGCAGCTACCCGTCTACGACTTACGCCAACCTCTTAGCTTTAACTGGAAGTTGGCCTTGTGACGGAGCTTTGGCATACTACTTGATGTAAGTGAAACAACATGTTTATTCCAATGCAACCTTTCTTACAATTCAACAAAATTAATGTTTCTTCTTGGGACTTACGTCATAATTTGCGCCTGTTTTATATATTCCAGGGATCACTTATCAGACGAGGCATCTGACATCTTTGAGAATATTCAAGAATTTATCCTTGAGAGATACTACACTCTCGAGGCTAATGGTCGAAATATATCAGTTTCGATGCCTTCAGCGGAATTCCACTCATTCATGGTTGAACATCTGATGGATCGGCTTTTCTTAGACGTATTCCACGATCTCCATTTCGAAGTTCTTTTACGTGCACTGGCATCGCTCAACGGAAATAAGACAGACGGTGTGAACTCAGCAGTGTACAACGAAACCAAACACATGCTCATGGCAACGCACACCAACTTCTCGTCGAACCCTGGGAGCGAATTGAATGCAACAATGTGGGGCATCTTTGCCCAGGCTAATCTTACAGCTGACGTCATCGAGTATCTGATAGACAAATTCTTCCAAGAATATTACGTACCGCTCTTTGAAGAAGTGTTTGTTTACAGCTATTCCAAACTGACAGCAATGCGTGACAACAAAACGGCTGAAATTACAGAAGAAGAATCTGGTGCAATATGCAAAAACTACATGCTGTGCGTATTTTTATATTGTTTCAATTTAGAAAAAAAGGTTCTACAGTCTTCATGTTAATAGTAACTGCCATTTACACTACATGAAATCATTTTTTGTTCAGTGAACAAAAACTGTAAGCGTGATAGACCGTGGGCTAGAAGGGGTCTACGTGCACCCCCTTACTACAGGATATAAAACCTGTATTTTTCAAAAGCCTTGGGATCCCTTGAACATGAAATGGAATGTTAACAGAAAAATTAAGGAATGAAATAGCTGTTACGGTCGTGTTTTTTTAGGGGTACCGTAAAATCACAGTATTGCGAATCGCATATATTTTTGATAAACATATCTTCTTGTAAGTCATCTGCTGAGCTTTTTCTTTCAACAGAACCTTGTTTGTGGGATATCATTAAAAAAGCAATTTATTGCCCTTAAAACGACATATTGTAATATTCTATATTTTCTATAGTTTTCATGAAATAGGAAAGAGGAATAAATTGCTTTTTAATGATATCCTACAAGTCAGTTTATGTTAAAAAGTAAGCCCAGCAGATGGCTTACAAGGAGACTCCTTTAACAAACAAGTCATCGTTGATGACACAGTCCCCACTTGTTAATGGGTACTTTGATTACAGGTCCTCAGAGAGGATAGAGTCCTCTTCATTAGGTCTGTGATAAAAA
>LD374011.1:7994-20322 GCA_001465055.1 Ptychodera flava | reverse complement strand
CGCACGGACGGACGCACACACGCACGCACGCACGCACGCACGGACGCACGCACGGACATGACCAAACCTATAAGTCCCCCCGGACGGTGTCCGTGGGGACTAAAAAGATGCCATTCGCAATACTGTGATTTTACGGTACACTTCAAGACATGACCGCAGCAGCTATTACATCCCAATGTTTTTTTCTGTTAATATTGCATTTCGTTTTCTGGGGATCCCAACGCTTTTGAAAATGAAATTTGGGGTGCACGAAGACCCCCTCTAGCCCATAGCCTATGAAGTTTTGCGACCTTATCGCATACTTTCAATTATTTCAGAAACCTTCAAAAATTTAGTTATTCATTAGTATCTGCCACCGTTCTCTTTCAAATATGAAGCAAATGTAATTTTTTTTTCAATTTACACAATTTAATATTTTTTTTTCTGTAGGGAAAACTTGTCCAAGGTTACCGTGTACTTCGAAGACCTGGAAGTGAACACGATTGTACAGCAGCCAGGCTATCATTCATTCAATTTTATCTGTACGTATCCGAGATCGTGTAGAATTAAAGTACGCGCAACAGCAAACAAAACTATAAATTGCGTTTTACCTCAACTCCCTTCCGTAAGTGAAAGTTTGGCAGACTTCGAAAACTTAGTTGTTATGTGAGCTTCGCGATACGCCGATGAAATAGGCTGGTGGAACTAAACACTAACATTCAAATGATGTGAATAGGCACTAAATATCACGTATGCATACGGTTGCCATGGTGAAACCGCAGCATAGAGCTAGTGTAACTTTGTGCAGGATAATATAAATATTATACAAAACGCTGTCCCCATAAACGCAATAGCACTCGTGTACTACGCCTATCGTAGGAGAATGTTCTATATCGTGTTTTGTCACATCTATTCGTAATCATTCATTTGCATATAGATTGTTATTATACATAGAAAACACTTGGAAAGATTGTCAGAATGGCCAAGTATAGTTAGCTTTCTCGATGCCAGAATGACCCATTATAGGTAACTTGCTCGATGTCAGAATGACCCAGTGTAGTTAACTTGCTCGATGTCAGAATGACCCAGTATAGTTAACACTTAGGGATGACCCCCTACATACTGTGTGTACCCACATGTGTCTACCTGTTCTACTACTATATACATGGCAAATATAAAATTTTAATCTTGTGGTATGATTGAAGGTTTGCATTCTTATTACAACAATTGAGACGAAGTGTACACTCGTAGCTTTTCATAATGTATGTTTTTTCAGGTGACATCGGAGGATCTCTTGGACTGTTCTTCGGCGCCAGCATGGTAACATTCTTGGAAATCATCGATTTCTTCATAGTACAATTCTGGATGAAGAAACACAGCAAGCCAGATAACAAATAATTATATTTTGCATTTGCAATTTAATGTGATGTGAATATTTTTTTACAAGCGGACAGTTGGGTATACCGCTAACAGGCATAGAATGAACAGAATACGAACTTTCTCGTTATTAAATTCTCCGATTCGAGTTTCAAGATTTAGGAACGGGCCGATGATATTTGATTACATTCTGTCATATACAACAATCGATAAAATATTATACATGAAGTTTTACTGTGCATGCATATTGTCATAGATGACGCTTAAATAATTTCTATCATGAATAAAACTTCACTTTTATCAGTGACATGATATTCGATTTTTCGCGTACATTAATTTTATTTTGCTATTCTCTCATTTACGACAGGGAAACGTGATGTGATGCTAGAAATTTATGAAATGTAATTAGCTTACAGAGACTTTGAAACGCTTACATGAAAACACGTACGTGCCAATAAGTGGTCATTAGATTTTGGCAGTATCGAGAAAAAAGACCAGATTGAACTGACTCAGTATTTATGAGAGGCAAAACGTAACGCGATATAAGCAGACGAGCGGCCAAACAGAGAAAAAGAGCTTAATTTTCGAGTTGAATGGACCGATCGTACATGAAGCTATTTCATGATGATTTTTGTACCACGCCCTATGTTCATTTTGTTTCGCGATTCACAATAACACGTCAAGGTACTTGAAATCAGAAACGACAAATCCCTGCTGGTTTGAAAAAAGTGACGACAAAGGGTATTTGACGAAGAGTATTTCTATAGAGAACTGTCATCGCTTAAACAGCAAGATTTTCCACTCTACAAGCACAGGAACTTGAAGAACTCATTAACAACACATATACCAGTTCAACCAAGGTTATTATATGTTCCAACATAGACCGTATTATGCTATATTATAACATCTGTTAAGATCTCTAGGGTTTTCCTGACCTCAAAGGTGTCCCCATACGTCACTCTGATATATGACTGCATTGGCACGACCAAAGTTGACGAAACCTGGTATGTACATTGAAGATACTATGATATAACATTATTGAAAATTATTAAGCATTTTTACTTCAGGCAATTCCTAATTTGCATATTTAATGAACTTTTCTAATTAGGGATATATATCTAAATTGACTTTAAGTGAGTCTTGACCAAACTTAACGAAACTTGCTATGTACATTGAAGATACTATAATACAACATTATTCAAAGTCATTACGCATTTTTACTTCGGCCAACTCCTGATTTGTATATTTAATGAACTTTCCTAATCTATTTTACTGTATAATTCACTGATCCTTCCACGCATAAACTATTGTATTGAAATTTGGGGAAACACATGTACGACCTTCTTAGAACCAATTATTTTACTACAAAAAAGATAGTCTCACAAGTTTCTCCGATTTCCATGCCCCAAGCGCACATTTATTTAAAGATCTTGGTATTTTAGACATTTGTAGACTATTTAAATTTCATACTTGCATGTTTATTTTTGATTTGTTACGTGGCCATTTTCCCACTATGTAAATCACTATTTAGATTCAATACCCAACGATTACCCTACCCGCTTTTCCAAACAAGACAATTTTTATGAATCTAGAGTAAATCTGACATAAAGTAAACATGGCGTAAAATACGCAGCTACCTTCCAATGGAATTTCCTCCCATGCGATATCAAAAGTATTTCAAGTAGAAATGCATTTAAAAACGCTGAAAGCTTAACTTCTAGATCATTGATAAATATGTGTATGATTTTCTTGAACGTGATATTTTTATGCCGTTATTGTAAACATGTATACATTCCTAAATTTTGTCGTAAGTTTTGCTTAAATGTGTTAATCTCTTTCAATGTTTTCCCGGTTGTAATTGATTTCATTTTATACGCGTATTTAAAGAGGCACTCCCACTTGGTAACATTTTTAAAACACATTTTTTTAATGCCAACGGTCGATATTTGACGTGGCGACTCCGCGTGGATCACGAGATATCGATAAAAACATGTCATTTCCCGAGCATATTTTTCACATCGCGAAGTTTGACGATCGTTTCTTGTTATGACTCGAAACCCCCCGAAAGTGTGTTGTTGTGCTGATTGACGATATTCTAAGAAGTCCAAAAACGTTCGAATGACGCAATAAAATTACCTCCTACTGCGATGACTTTATATAAATCATTATCAATGCCTTTACCTCTGGTAATTCTTGTTTAAAACTTCTCCTTAGTTTTTGTCGTTTTCATTATTCTCAATCAGTTGTATTAAATTTTTAAACAATACCACATAGATATCAGTTTTTACGTGTAAAATATTGGTTGCCTCTGATGACTACATTTTGTCGTCTGCCACACAGTTACGCGTGGTTCGATACATAACGGCCGCCGCGTGTGGTATGCGCGCACACCACGCGGCGGCCACTATGCATCAACCGCACCTATCTGTGCTAGTCACCTATGCGAATTCTGGTGTAATCTGCAAACTTTGTTTTCGTTTTTTTGCCGAGTCAGTAAGACTCGGCTTTCTCCCATGGGACATGACCGCTCACCGACACGATTGGTACTGCTGTGGCGTACAGCAGCGTCAGCGTAGACTCGTACTCCATAGCTTAGTTGACAATGGCCACAGTGCCGAATGTTCTATGTTCGGAAGCTGAATTCAGGTGGGCCACCGGAATTCAAACTTCAACTTTTTTGAGGACATGTTTTTATCGATATCTCGCTATCCGCGCGCAGTCGCCATGTCAATTATCGACCGTTGGCATTAAAAAAATGTGTTTTAGAAATGTTACCAAGTGGGAGTGCCTCTTTAACTTCCGAACGGCAACGAAGTGATACAGAAATTTTGAAAGGTTGCCAACTAACAGATCGCTGTCAAGAAAGGTTCACGGATAACGGGTAATGAAAGTGTTACAATACTCTCGCTAAACGCAATCCGCTAAACCAAACTTACTTTTTAGTTCACTTGTTCACACACGTGAGCTTATGTCGCAGCGATGACTGTCTGTCTGTGTGTCTGCGTGTCTAATTGCCCGATATTTGAAAAACGGCTCATCAGATCAGAATTGCATCTAGTACATATCAGTTTCTCGTGGGTGTAGCTTGCATACTTTTCGCTCATTTGCATAATTAATGATTTTAAAAAACAGGATATACATTGAGAACGACTGTACACAATTTGATTAAATTTCTTACAAATGTTGATAACACAAGGATACATCAGACGTGAAAGGTATTAAGGGGTGACATGTAAGATAATTGCTAATTTGCATATTTAACATAATTAGGAATATATATTTTGAATTGACTCGACCAAAGTTGAGAAACTTCGTGTGTGTATTGAAGATACTATGATTTAACATTATTGAAAGTTATAAAGCATTTTCACTAAGGCTAATTCCTAATTTGCATATTTCATAAACGTTCCTAATTTGAAATATACATATAACTGAATTGACTCGACCAAAGTTGACGAAACTTGCTATGTACATTAAAGACACTATGATATAACACCATTGAAGGCAACTCCTAATTTGTATATTTAATGAACTTTCCTAATTAGGGATATATAACTAGATTCACTTTGCCACAGTTGATCACTTTGCCACAGTTGATGAAACTTGCTACGTGCATTGAAGATACTATGATTTAACATTATTGAAAGTTTAAGCATTTTCACTTCAGGAAATTCTGATTTGTATAATTAATGGCCTTTCCTAATTAGGGATATATATCTGAATTGACTCCACCAAAGTTGACGAAATTTGCTACCTACATTAAAGATACTATGATACAACATTATTGAAAGTCTTTAAACAATTTTACCTCAGCCAATTTCTAATTTGCATATTTGGTGAACTATCCTAATTAAGGATATATATCTTGATTTCCATGACCAAAGTTGACGAAACTTGATATATACATTTTATCATATACCCATGCCCATATTGCTTAATCCTAGTGACGTTCAACGTAAAATATCAGCCGTGATATTTCACGGTAAACGTCGAGATATGCACGATGAACGTCATCAGTTTTAGTGTTTTCCCGAACTACATTATCAGTTTCTTGGTAAACAACGTAAACAACAAAATGGCTGCCGCTCCCCGCCTGCGAAGCAATGTCGCCGACGTAAAAACTTGGAGGGCTTCGAGGAACACGGGTATTTCTGGTTGCAAAATACGGAAATATCACGTTGAGTCTTGAAATGTTTTCCTTGGTATTTTTTTGGCCAAGTTCTAGCAAACATTCTGCCGTTCGCACGGCGCCGGCACTGTGCACGGTCTCCACCGAACAGGTAGTGAGCGCATGGCGTGACAGCGATGTCGCGCGCGCGACGACTGTTGACATGGCAACTCTAAAGGTAAACTAACAAAATGGCGTCCCCTCTCTGCGCGAGCTCCTTGCCGTACGACGATCGAAATCAGGATAGATTTAAAGCTGAGCAGTTTTTTATCGGTTACAGTTGTAATAGCATATTGCACCTTAAAATGATCCTTCTGTATGACGATTTTTGTATCCCGCTATCTTTCTTCTTGGGTTTCATTGAGATATGGACGACTTGCAGCGATGTCGCGCGTGATGTTGACATCTTCGTCGTATACTTTATGAATGAAGCCTGTTCACATTAACATTCTGATATTTATGCGCAAGGCGTAATAAAGTAAAGCCTCAAAATTAAAGGTTTTTCGTTCTATTAGTAAAAATTCCCTAAAATTATGGGCATGGGTATATGATAAATCGGTTATTACCCAATATCGCCTGTTCCTTGTGTCGTATCAGCATTCGTGTCATTTGTGCTGCGTCAGACACTCGACTTCGTCTCGTGTCTGACGCAGCACAAATGACACTCATGCTGATACGACACAGGAACAGGCGATATTGGGTAATAACCTCTAAGAAGATACTATGATACAACATTATTCAAAGTCATTTCACATTTTTACTTCCGCCAATTCTTAATTTGCATTTTAAATGAACTTTCCTAATAAGGGATATATACCAGGATTTACTTGATCAAATGAAAAATGCTATATACATTAATGATACCAGGTAAAAACAATTTTGAAAGTCATTTCCCATTTTTATGCAGGTAATTTATAATTTGCATATCTAATGAGCTTCCACAGTTTGGCATACAGAGCTTGAAGGACTTGCCCAAAGGCAATTACACCTGCTATATAAAGTTTTGACACAATGACAGCAGTAAAAGAGAGTATTTTTATTTCAGCTAATTAAATTTGTATACTTAATGACCTTTAGAATTAATTTGTGACGAATATTGTTCATGATGTTGATCGGGAACACTTTCGATGAAGTTGCAAAATTGTGGCAAAAGTTTAAATTTACACATAACCGCAATATATAATGAAACACGTGAGCATTTTCAGTTCATATCGGATTAATACATGGTTTGCTTGTCAACGGCAATTCTTTGCTGTCTATATCTGTGTCTTGTCCCATACGGGCGCCACTCTTTGCCAATTGGCGGGTTCGGATTCGAATCTGACCGGGCAATGTTTGACAACATCGGCGTTCTCCTCCAGTGTTGTCTGCGGCTGTGTGATCTGTAGACGGTAATAAAAAGCCATTCAGTCAGCTACTCCATACCGGTTATGGTCAGTAGTAATATTCCATGATGTGAAGGTATCTTTCAAAATTGTAATACTTACTGTACTTGAAACGCTACGGATACAATAATTTCATAACAATTTCATAAAGGCTTGAATCGAGTCGTTTATATGTATTTCATCGTATGTTGTTGCAATCTAGACGTATGGCCATTATAGATGCAATCTTGTCTGCATGGACATCCAAGCCGGGCATCCAAGGCATCACATTGTTTGAAATTACTGATAAGAACTTAACTTTACTCTGATTGATTCGACCGGCTGACTCAAAGCCGGTGTAATCATACAGGAATGAGCTTCATTTGTCATTCTACTTTGATAGAAGGACACAATGCGAATGTTGGTCATATTATAAATGTTATGCCAAACAACGAACTAAATTTTTAACAAACCATTGCGAAAAAGTTATGTGTTTGTAATTGCAGAAAATACCACTTATCACAGCACCTTGTAAATTATGAGATTTGATTATCAAACTGCACTGAGCATAATTTCCTGACGACCGCTCGAATCCTTTTGATACTTTATGAACGACTTTATCCTGTAAATCAGATATAATGGATAAGTTTTATTTAATTTTACACAAGTGGATGCTTTTCTTGCCTGAAAGTCAGGGACAATTGCATTAGTACGTTTGGATCATAAATGGGGGAGGACATCATTAAAGTCATACTATGACCTCGCGTGCGCAACTTCTGGGGCAAGTTACACTTATGTGTAACGGGCTGCATCAAAATTAAATTGGAAATATTTTTCTTTGCTTGTACTGCGAGGGAACCGTCGATGGTGACAATTTACTGATTCGACTAGGCCTGTTATTATATACGTCGACCACAACAAAAAGTCCTTTGAAGATGTTCTCTCTATTAGATATATTGACACACTTTCAGTAGCGACGATAATTTTCTTTCATCATTCACAACAAATTCGACAGTGTGACAGCATTGAGCAGAACAAAAGAAATCCGTTTTGTAGACGAATATGTTAATCATCATGTGACAGCACTGTAAACTCTTTCACTAAATCTTAGCGACCAGTCGATCTATATACTTTACGACAGTGACTTCAGAGCCACCTGAACAGTTAAGGGTATATATGGACAGGGGTTCCGATCACACACTTCCTGTGCAATCTGCAGTTCCATAGCGTTCCATGGCGTCAGATTTCACGTGACCTATTTACGTTTTGATATATTATTATGATGCGAACGGGTCTCTTTTGTTGCTCAATGCTTGAAAAGTTAGGTAACATTGCTGTGACAGTGTTTGGAGCAGCCCGAAAGCAACATTTGTGATTTGTTACGAACACATCACTATGTGAAACAACACTCTCTGGTTACGTCGATCAATAGCGGACATGAGCAGCTTGAATGAAAACAATTCGTCGGTTCTTCAGATGGACAATTTGGGTTATGAAGCAGAGTTTCCCGACGTCAATCGAATACCGGATGAACCTACCACAAGTAATGCAGAGCAAAGTGACCATCAAACCAGAAATATGGACTTAAAACGACCGGGAGTTTTCAGAACTTTCACACACGAAGCGGGCGTTTCTGGTGTGAAATACATCGGCGACGTCAATATTTCACCAACAAGAAGGTATCTTTAACTATAAGCTTCAATCTCGCTCCAGAACGATTATGGTCGCTCTACTGGGCATTTTGTTTTGTATTTTGTTGAGTCGCAAAAAAGCTCCTTTCTCGACTTAAAGGCATTTGCCAATAGTTGCCTTCATGTGTGCATTCAATAGAATATAGACTTCATGCATGGACAGTAGATTATTTCTGAAATGTTGTATTCACCAGTAGCGCGTTCTGACGTCCCATGTAGTCTGCTGTCGTTTTTGCCGACCAATTAATTGGCTCCTATTCAAACATGAAACTTTCTATTGCATGTCGTTACATTTTTCAATATCAGACAGAATCGACTTGATTGAAATCGCCCCCACTGCATTTTTGTCAGTCAAATGACAATTAAAGTGACTGACTTCATTGTGCCACATTATACCACTTCACGAGGAGTGCTGTATATCGGTCAGATTGATGCAAAATGCCATAATCAATTCTGAGAGGGCCAGCGTCCTCTTTTGATACTGCAATAGTCGGCTTATGTTTTGTTAACACCTTTGATCTTAGAGATGGCACGCATGTGGAAACTCCGTCACATTATGCGAGTTTTACTCGCTTAGCTGTTTCTTTATTTCGAACACTATCAATATGTAAGTTACATACCTAGACTATCGAAGCATTGGTTTATCTGTCGATTTTATTTTTTAAACGCTGCCATGCAGTCATTTTTTTCTTTGCGTTAATGAACCATATGTATGGAATCGATTTAGCCGATCGATTTGTCACTGATTTTCATACATTAAATCAACTACTTTTGAGCCTAGCGATAGCAGTACAGATCAAGGTGACCATCAATCGGGAAATAACGACATGACACGACCGGGAGTTTATTAGCAATGATAATATTAGGCCTATTGCGTTAGTTACGTAGTGCAATCTGTGAACCTGTAACAGCATTTAAGTTACCAAATGACAAGGCTGAGAACTCACTGAGTCGAATTACTTGTAATTGACATTATCGTCTGCCTATGAAGTGGTCACTAAAATACAGCATTTAATATTTGACATAAGACACTGCGTTTCAAAGTACCAGTTGTATCATTAATAAAGCCGTATTGTGCTTTATTGCCTTGAAGACAAGTAAAAGAGTAAACCCATAGTATTCAGATTATAAATCCGTAGTTATACATAAATTATTCAATTATTCTAGGCAGATATTCAGAATCGCATATTTATTCAATATATTTCTGATCTAACGTTTGTTGAAGCTAATTTTTAAGCTCTTGGAGTAAGTAAATTTTTACGGTCTTAGTTTTGTGAAAATCGAAAATTAAATTTTCCCCAAAGAGTCAACTACAAGGATAGCGGCCATTTTGAATTCCAAATATCAGTAAATATTTGCTAATTTGTTTCTCTAGAATCAACATTTGCGAGGTGACTCATGATTTTGATTTGATTTGGAATGAGACTGCTCGAAAGGTTTTTTCAGAAAAGTTTGATCAAAAGATCAAGTATTTTTGTTTCGAGGTGCATACTCTCCTAAAGTGTTAACCATGGATAGGCTTGAATTCACTTGTATTCATTTGCAGGTTGCTTTGGTTACTGATAGTTCTTTTCGCATTGTCTGGACTCCTCTATCAAGTTATCAGACTAATCATGTCGTTTGCGGAAAGGCCAATCAATGTTAACATCAAGTTTGAAGAGCCTGACACCAGACCCGTATTTCCTGCTGTGACAATATGCAACAACAACATGTTCGAGTAAGTATGGAAACATTACAAAAGTACAAGAGAGACTTTCTTTTGCCTCCGTGGGTTTTCCTTTTCTGTATGGACGATAAAAGCCTATACTTGTATGCTTTACATTATGGTACTGTTGCATTATGTATTTAGTGTATTTAGCGAAAACAGTAACACAAATGTAATTCGACAGTAATTAACATTTAATGAGCGTTCATAAAGTTCCCTTGGATTGAAAAATACTTTCTAGCGCGAAAAGGGAACATTCACGATCCTGAAAATTAGGATGCATTATCCACACATCCAGGAGTGGTTCTATCAACCACGTGGATGAAAACCCACAATAGTCCACTAACAAGTCATAAACCTTTTACAATCTTGCTCAAAATATCATTATTCAAACATTATTGACAAACAGTACTCATAGGGCTTTGCCTAACACCGTTAGAGACTAAGAACATTCCATCAAGACAATTGAGTTGAAAATTAAACAACTTAGAGACATTCATTTAGCGTATGGCTTGATTTCAAAACTATACTCGTGCTATTTCCAATGTTAAGATACTTCGTCAAGTAACAAGGGTTTTGACGAGAATGAATCAATACAATCAATCAAGCAATCAATCAATCAATCAATCCATGGATTTCCATAGCGCCAAGCTATAAGACGCAGAAGTATTCATTTGCGCTTTACAGAGTCAGAGATTTTTCAGTATGCAACTAAACAGAAAAGTTTTGATGTTCTTCTTGAAAGTATCAAGAGTGGGTGACTGGCGCACATCTAAAGGGACATTGTTCCAGGTGAGGGGCGCAGCACATGAGAAGGCACAATTGCCATATGTTTGGCGGTTACAACGTGGTACATGAAGCAGAATTTTGTCAACAGAACGAAGAACTTTAAGAGAATATTTGAGATTGATTAGGTCGTATATATAGGTATTGTTGTTGTGTACCGGTAAGCGGTGTAATTCCTTGAGGATGGGAGTGATGTGGTTTGACTTACGGGCGCGAGACACAATTCTGGCTGCCGAATTCTGGGCATGCTGAAGTGGAAGAGTGGAAACTGGTGATAAACAACTGCATTCACAAAAAATGGTAAGGGGCTGGAGGAATTCAGGGTGATTCGAAAAATTTGGGTAATGAAGGGGGGTCTTGAAAGTTTTGCACTGATGGGGGGACCTGGGGGACCTGGACATTTTTTGGTTCCCTTTTACCTTTAAATTCTCCGATTTCATAGTTTGTTAGGTAATTCTATGAATAATGAATAACATTTGAATGTCATTCAATTGCTCTAATGTTAGTGATAATAAAACAAAATCTAGAACCATTTTGTCACATTTCATGACTTTTATCTTAAAAAAACTAAACATTTATGATTTTTCATAGAAAATACCGTCAAGGACAGTGTGCTCACATTCGGTTTGAATTGGTAAATTCAAGAAATATTTAAACCAGAAAAACAAGAATGACAAAAGCAAATATGGTCTGCAACTTAGGTACATGTACTGGAGGTCATCTTTAGGAACATGCATATCAAATTCTATAGCAATGGGACAAGCAGATCCTACATACATAAGCAAATGCCAACAAAAAATTAGCCAGAGAAGCTTGACAAAAAGAAAAGGTGGGAGAGTGGGGAAAAATAAACAGTGGGAAAAAATGTACAAGGGATCTGGTAAAAAGTAATGCTACCTCATCAATCTTCTATCCCCTACCCCCTCCTGAATATCAAATGTTCCACCCGTTACATAAGACCAGCTGGCATGGCAGGAAATGTATTTACAACCTTGGGGATGTTTTAATTAATGCTATGAGTGCTATCATTCGAATGTAAACAGCACTTAAATCAGTTACAGATGGTGAAATGCCTTCCACTGTGGGAGGGATTACGACATCTGGAATTATCCTGGATCCAAATTTCTCATCAGTTCTTGTGTGTCTTACATACAAAAGTTGCAAAAATTGGTTAGCAATGAAAAAATTTACCTCAGCTTTGTTTTCTGGATCAAATTTTACTACAAATTGATATTAAATATGACAAAATTATGTTCAC
>LD373974.1:172164-197363 GCA_001465055.1 Ptychodera flava | reverse complement strand
GGATTATGTGAAATTCGTACTTTTCCCTACAGTCTAAATAATTCATTGTGAAAATTGTACCTATGTATCCTCTAGATCTACTGTAAAAAGTCGTTATATTGATGGCGCAAATATTGGTACAGCGATCTTATTGATCCAGAGATGAGGATAACTGTGATGTATTAGCGAAATAACATTGTTTGTACACGAGCGAGCTATCGACAAGAACAAACATTCTTTTTAAACGTTCAATTCCATATTTCCGATACTGATTGATATAATAATGACATCCAACAAAAACCATAAATATAAAAAGTGATAAATATCAATTTTATTGTGCATTTGACGAAAAAAATCAGGTTTATATAACCTAGGCTATGTGCAGTCTAAGACGATTTTCAAATGTCGGTGAAATCTGCAAATGAGAGCTCATCTGATTTTCTGTGTAAGAAATTCACTTGTTTTTATGAGTAATTTATGATATTACATCCATAGGCACCCAACTCTTTCGAAACATTTGAATAACAAAAAGATCCAATTCTCCCGAATAAGTTCCAATAGTTTTTTTCAGTGAAATATGTAACACAGACTAACCAAAGACGGCTGGCTTTTCTCGGCAGCCAAGCCAAGGCGTTCACCCCACGATGTAAGCGCCAACCTCCCACTTAGGGCGACAGTACTAGTCTGCTAGAGTTCATGCCTTCAATTCATACTTTTTGATATTTATATGCCTTCAAACTTTGAGCAAGTCTACATGTTTCATGGAACAACACAGTACAGCCATTAACAGATCAATCGGTTATTTCAAAATAAGTAATAAATGACAGTATGAGAGCAACATATCCATTCATTGAAAGCGTCATATTCCTACTCGAAAAAAATGTGAAAATTGTCTTCATGAATTATATCACCATCCAGTAAGGTGTGGGCAGACAGACAGTGAAAATTGAATTGGGGTAACGTTGACGATATTTCGTTTAAAGATTTATAATTAAGGCGTCTTGTATTAAAACACACCAACGGCAAACGTAATTTCCGCGTTTAGGGGGAGGGGTTTGGCTGTATTTCGATTACCGTGAGCTAAAATCACACATCCTGTATCAACGTCTCGCTCCACGTTTTACTGTATCAAAAAATATCGCTATACTGTTTGACGTGTACCAGGCCCGTGCGGCACCTGCGCTACACCATTCTTTTGACCTATTTGTGGTTCAGTGCACGGTGTAAATAACGTAACAACCATTTTAGATACATTGCGTTATTGTCGAGTTTGCGCTGAACAAAGATTGATTTTAGAGGAGGTATGCCCAGTGGTGGTGGGAACGTATGCGTGATGCGTGATTTGGCCGAGTATACTGTGTCTGTTTCTTCTCCAATACTTGATGCTATGTTGTGGGTTCGAACACAATTGAAAACACTGTATATTCAAACCAACGTAATTACCGATTGTAGGTACGATGCAGAATGAGGCTGAATTGGATTTTCGCACTCCAAACCTTCGTTTAGGATATGGGCGGGGGGAGGGTGTGAGGCCAAACGCACTTAGTTTCCTTTACCGTGCGCATGTTTTAATTACCCATGGCTCCTAAGTACGGCATGCGTAGTTTTTCACGCGAAAGTGAGCGTTTTGCAAAAAAATCAATTCTGACTTTGTAAGGTTTAAATGTCACGCAATATTCTAATTTTGTGTACCATTAAGAGATCTAATGACCCATTGCTCCGTTGACGTAATAATTTGTCTGTGTTATGGAGGGACCGTGATAAACCCCAACAACGACCGTCATATGACGTCACTGGTGCAAGTTCAACGAAATAAGAGGAGGATGGCATCATATATCTGTTAAACACTTGACAAGTACGAACATAAACAACAGACAAATGACTTATGTGAAGTCTCAGGGTTGCAAATTTCAGGAAGGACCCATCCTCAATATTTCACTTCTGCGTTAGTGTCTCCGCGTCACTACCAGTGTATAGGCCTACTTTCCGGTCGTGCATTCGTTCTGAGCAGCACTTAAGGTAGTATGCACCTCGAAAGTGAAAGACTTAAACTTTTGCTCTAACTTTCCTCAAGGAATCTTTCAATCAGTCTCTTTCAAAATCAAGAATAAAAATAGGAGGTCACCGCGCAAATTTTGGTACTAGAGAAACAAATTAACCAAGATTTACCGATATTAGAAATTCAAAATGGCCGCCATCCCTGTGTTAACTCTATGGAGAAAAATAAAAATTTTCGAATTTCGAAAAACTAAGCCGGAGAAAAGTTTTATTTCACCAAGATCTTTAAAATGAACCCCCATATGTGATATATCAGAAGAGAATTGTAAAAGTTTGAGAGTCCGAATATGTGTCCCCTAAAATGTCTGTTCTACCTTAATCGCTACAGATCAGTACATCTCCGTAAATCAAAGTACCCTGTTCCATGTACGTTCAGAGACATGTAAAGGGGATATGCAAACAAATCAAATTGTTGAGACGATATAAGGACGTTTTAGAACAACAGAGGTGCCATAAAATAATATTAAGACCTTCAAGTCAAGGCATATTCGTTTTTTGCATAAAAAAGTGTTGTTTTTTCAACTAACTGACAAAAGGATTGGCCGAGCAGTCACGTAAATGTCGATTGGGAAACTATGTAGATATTTGTCGCAACATGTTCACCTTTCTACAGTGTCAATCAAGAACGGCTTGCTAATGCATTGGCATTGCCTTCCCCTCCCTCACCCCCGGGAATATGAACTTTAATGAAAGAGCTGTGTCCTTATTGCGTTAAGTCTGAATTTTCATATTCTTCTCTGATGTACTCACACTCAAGGGCTAAAAAACCATCGGTCTTTACCACCATGCTTTGCGTCATTAAAGGCAGACACATGCCGCAAAGTAAAGCATTTGACTTCAGCCCAAACTTTCTGCAGGAAATTTAAACCATTCCTTTCGAAATTAAGAATGAAAATGAAGGGTAACCCTGCAAAATTAGGTTCTACAGAAACAAATTACCCAATACTTACGGATACTTAAATTTCAAAATTGTCGCCATCGCTGTGTACACTGTTTTGAAATGATTAAATGTTCTTTAAATTTCAGTGATATACTTTTTTTCATATTGCAATGCTGAAACCTGCGGGCAGGCAGCCCCCGACCCTCATCCCCATGCCTTGAGATTTTTAGAAAAGTGCAACTTTCAGAATTCGTAGCGATATCATAAAACTCGTTATTCACCTGTATAAGCACGCTACAGTGAGTGAAAATAAAATGGACATCCACGAATATCAACCACAAAGCAGGAACATTAAAGTCACCTAATCTTCTACATGTACGTACTTGTACGGTATATCGTACATTTCAACTAATTCTGTTCATTTTTAAATCGTTTTGCTGTAAATTCTCTGTTTAAAAAAGCTTATCAAATCGCTTTTGCTTTTTCAACTAGTACAACCATTAACATATATTTTCTTCTGATATCCTACACAATGGAAATATTGTGATGTTTGTTCATTAGTCATAGTTTCCATATAGATCACGTGACAGTCAGACTGACGTCAAAAACTCGGTTTAACCTCCCATGTACATTGTGTTTCTGATTGACCGACAACATAATCAAATCGTCCGTGTGCCTCAGATTTGCTTTTGATCTGCACCAGGTTGCTTAGTTACGGATTCGTAAAAGTGTAAAACAGGGGACGTTGTTCAGTATCCCTGACATATATACGCGTTACTTGTCTGAAATGACTGTCGGTACGTATCATAACTTTAATTGTGAAAATGAATAATGTTTGCTTCAACCACATTTACTCATAAGAAATATAAGCAATAGGTGGGTTACTCAAAGTGAAAGATATTGTTCACTGGTTCCCTTTGAGAAACGTTTTACGGTCATCGAACACTGTACGTTTAAACCAAAACGAAGGAGAACAATGTTGCGATGACAACAAGCAGCTGACCAATGAGGGTGACGTTCCTGTCATAAGACAGTGACAAAGTCGTTTTCAAGTAATCGGGAAGTGTTAGAATTAACACGACATATTCCATTCCTGAAGTAATTGTCACTAAAAGGCATCATTTGAAACAATCATTGCAAGGGCTGTCTACAATCACTCCATACCGTAGGCTGTCCTTACCAAAGTGTAGAAATCAACAGGAAGATCGGCTTTCTGAAATCACCGCAGTGCGTAAAGAGAATTCCAAACATTCAGGTAGAATGTGTCCGGGAACAGATATTCGAACTGTCAAACGTGTACGATTCTTTTCTGATCTCCACCTTACGGGGACAGATTTTAAAGCTCTTGGTGTATCAAAAATTCCACCGCCTAATTTTGTTTATCGAAAATCAATGATTTCTTTTTTCTCATATAATTTACGCAGGGAAGGGTGTCATTTTTTTTAAATATTGGTAAATCTTTGGTAATACGTTTCTCTAGATTTGCACTGTGACCACCGATTTTTATTTGCAAATTGACCCCCAATTTTTATTCTTGATCACCGGCATCGGGCCTCTACAAAGTTGACAAATGCAACTTATACAAAGTGGAAAGTTGGACAACGTGTTAGAGATGAAATCTGTAAATTTCACAAAATTACTCAGTATTTCCCTGATTGGTTTATCGTGGCCTCATCGCATTCAATATCAAATGCTGGACAATCAAGATGACTAAATCATGGGTGTAGGTGTACAATGATGCGATAGATAAAAGCCTTAACTAATTTTGAAGGCAAAGTAAGAGAACCGGAATCCCATGTTATGCCGGCTATGATTTGCTGCAAATGAGATTGAAACGAATACTGGTATATGTGGTTGTATAGGGATAAGGCGTCGACAAATCGACATATGAACTGTGTACCAGGCGTCACAGTCTTCTTTGTGATATCTGATTATTTCCGACGACACAAAAAGTTCAAGTCCAAGCGTCGACAGATCTACATATAAATGGTGAACAAAAGTCACGATTTGGAGGTGAAAATGAGAGAGAGAGAGAGAGAGAGAGAGAGAGAGAGAGAGAGAGAGAGAGAGGTGTTCAGATTGAAGCAACAAAGGGAATGCGATATCTTGTGCAACAACGATTATTTAAAATTTATCATAGATGAAATTAATTTTTTGAACTTAATTTTCCAGTGATAATGTGCGGTACAAACTTACATTTTTTAAAGGCTTGTTACCTATGTAAACTAAACACTCCTTACACGAACCCATGCTTCTCCCACAGCGGTCTTTGCATACAGCGTTCAGACGATGTAAGTATAAACAGAACGACAAATTTTTATTGATTTACAATGGATGCATGGGTTCCAAATGACCAATGCTGTGCACGAAGTCTCTACGCTCATTTAACTCCAGCGTCCATGATTGTTCATCCGATGGGCTTTTGATCTTTGAAATGCAGAAACCGATAAATTGAAGAATACAGACAAATCAAAGCAGTTTTGTTTCCCTTGCTGAGATCAATGACGTTGTTCTCAGATAATCAGAATCGTTAAATGTACCAAACAGGAATAGTGAAAACAATATGCCCTACGTAAATGTGTTTGCTAACTCTGTGTAACTTTCGATATAATTACGATAATTCCAATAAAACGACAAAATAAAGAAACTAATGTCATCTTGTTGTTTGCCATGTAAATGAAGTATGCAGTGCGCTCCCTTGGTGAACTAGTACGTTTGCCATGCTATACGATAGCCGATAATATGACAACAGTATTTACGTCAACGAAGAATCATCAGCTCTACGAAACCAAAAGTTCATACTGCATACATAGTAAACACTGATCCGTAATGACTTACAAAGTCTAGGAAACATAGGACGAGAGAAGAGACAAAAAGGGGAAGGCTCGTACACAAAACTAGGTTCGATAGAACTATTTTTATCATCTTTTAATTGGCCACTTACGAGCCCCTGTGAAACGATCAGTGTGTTTAATGAGGCATACCATGTCGTCACGGTGCTTTCCACTGTACCGCTCAGTTTCTAGTTAGCGTCGATTTAGTAATCTCCGAAGGAGAGACCCATGTATAAGGAATTTGAATCAGGTGATTTAGGAATGTCAACGTTTGTCAATTGACTTTTCATGTCAGTAGAAAGGTGCCGACACGTAGCAATCGGTGATCAACGTACAGAGATGAATTCTGTCAATATACAGGGAAGCTAATCACATTCTTGCAATAGATTCCTGGCATCAGGGGACTTCACTTTCTAGATTTCTTTTTCCTTTGAAGTTAAAAAAAACGGTTTGGATGAACCATTCAGGATACCGACACGTGACTAGCTATTTTGAAAGTACGGTGATATAGCGAGAGTCACCTGGGCAGTTACGTTATCGCTTATGTACATTTACTTCCTACACTCAACACGACAATATCGAAACGACGTTTGTTCGGACAAGCTTTATCTGTAATTCATACACCACATTATTTCAGACGACAGGAAAACGTAGCTTTTAAAGTACTCATTGCTTGCAGCTCGCTGCGGAAGTATTTTATTTTTATTTCAATAACTATCATAGGGTTTAAAAATTTAGCACTAGAACTCTAAAACTATGCAAGTTTTTGACAATTCTATTGGGTAATCGAGCGACTCGGCGACACATACGTCACACCAAATAACAACTCTTCTGTAATATCTAATGACAAAAATTACTCATGGATCGAGCCCTGGATAGTAAAATATCGCATGATTTAGGCTTTAACGATCTTTCGCCTACTGCACGCAGGCTTGCTACGTAAAAACCTTATGCCATTAGGCCTATTTTGTTCCATTGAAACCGTCAGAAAACTACAGTTAAACTCAGTCACTCTTCAGCTGTTTTGAAAAGTTAGTTTTTCCTTCCAACAACCGGTATGTCAGTAATCTGTCATGTTAAATTGAAGGTCCAATCACGTAATTTATGTTGAGAAACGTTAAACAGACATAACTACTTCTTAATTCCTTGACAATGAAGACAGATTGTCATCTCTTCAGTTCCTTCCTAATATCCTGTGTTTACACATAATGTTAATTGTTTCTGACGTGTGACTCATCTCTGACCAATCAAAGTCAAACACACTTCTTACTCCCCCGCCAAAACCGGCTATATTACAGCCTGAATCAACCACTTTACTTTAGTATATGTTTATGTACAGTGTATATATGTGCGTATACTCAGAGCGCATCGCTCACCACTGGATCTGGTCGTCACTCATCCACCCACTGATACATTATATTATTGTAGCAGTAGTTCATCGTAGCTGTAGTAATAAAGTTTGAAGAAATAGAGCCGCTGCCTCTGTCTCCATCACTTGAACTTAAAAGATCCTGCTTCATAAACAATCCCCCACAATTTCATGGTCGACTTGTTTTCCCGAAACCAATCTTGATTAAATTGGAAGAGGGGAAAGGGCATTTGATGTCAAACGTCGAGTTCGAGTTTTGTTATTTGTGTGTCTGTTTTTTATTCGAAGTCCTAACTGTCAGCAAATATAGAATGTGAAATAAAGGATGTCATTTGTATAGATATGTTCAGAGTTATCGGTGCGCTTTATGAAGTGACAGATTTGCATTTTATCATCTTTTGTCATCCTCAAACTGAAGGTATTAAGACACATTGACAAACACCCGTGAAAAGATAATTTTAATAAAGAGTGAAGATTATTTTAGACACAAAATGCTTATTTCATCATCTGTTTTTAAAAAAATGTGAATAAGAACCAATTTAATGCAATTTTTCTTGTGTATTAAGCACGTTTCAGGCAAGAGTTTGACAAAAACTGAAAAAATAACCGTAAAATATACAAATATTACGGATATTTGCTCCATTATACAAGTCGAAAGTGACGTGAAAGTATTCGTTAGGAAGGACAAAATAAACTTTGACATTTGCGACAATTATGAAAGACAAAATGTTTTGTTCGGTTTTGTTATGTTTTGTTTTTGTTTTGTTTTTGAAATGTTGAAAGACCAAACTGACATAGATGCAGTGTACCGGAAAAAAGTGAATGATGATTAGTGATCGCGTGTTGTAAATTTTGTAAAGCTGGTCCGATATACACGGTGTGTAATATTCCTCCGTAGACTAATATGAAACGGTGATTAGTAATTAGACCAACGCTGGAAGAGTTCAGTATATGTATACTTCCAGAGCAGCTCGAGAGATTTTTGACTTTATGACAGACGACCTTGTCAAAGTTCAATTCAGTAGTTGCTGCCATCCCTCAAATGTACAAGAATTACTATGTTGTAAGACGGTCACTAGATGATCAGCAGCTCACAGTAGCTAAACATTTACAGTAATATATAAAGTTAAAATATTTAAAGTTTGCTTCGTCCCTTGGGTCATATCACCTTTATCCATCTCTGCGTTCCGTTGCACCACATGTCTAAGTTCTCAGTTGCCTCAAAAGTATATATATTTTCTGTTGACATCATACGGCAAATGTGTACAAGACGTGTTTGTTGGTAGTGGTGATGTAAAATGAACTTCGTTTTCATTGATATTTAAGGTATACAAGTAAATTTTGGAATTCATCTTCCATGGAGTCAAAGCACACAAATTGCGTATTCTATTCAGACTTTGTCCCATCCTCCTGATGCTACTTTCTGAGAAAGTGCTAAAGTTTTGAATTTGCAGATAGCCAAGGAATTTTCAAGATGTAACAGATTTGGATATAGACCAAGTTCCTTACAAAAAATGATTACAAGTTTATATGATAAACTAGTCTCTCTTTAATACTCTTGAAAGATCAACTTAGAAAAAATTCAGCAAGCGTGTTCGAAGAGTAAATGTTTTCTTTATGTACTTTCCTAGGATATAAGATAGAATGATAGTGCTACACCGGTTTTACATCCTCCCAACAAGAAATTCAAAAACTATCATCGGAAATCGTAACTGTACATACCATTACAAGACATATAGTTCAAACAAAAGAGCTAATATCCCATTATTCCATTCGGATTGATCGTGTTTAGCCTTTCACTGGTATAACAGTGAGTTTACTGTCACGTTCAGGGTGCGGCACCATGTGCGTGTAATATTCTGACGAGATCATCTAGTGAATGCAAAATAGAATTCCAAGTCCAAACTTTCCTGTAAAATTCAATTCATTAAGATTGGACTAAGGGAAACTCTCCAAAAAACGTTCAACCATTCTTAAAAATCGAGGATATTTAAAAATGCAGTACCCGACATTTGTCGATATGTGAAATTCAAAATGATCACAGTCCTCGTGTTATCTCTACAGAAAAGAAAAAGGCCTAAAATTCCCGGCTTATACAAAACTGAGCTACTGATGACTAAATTTACTTCATGAGCCCTTACAACTGCTTGACCAAGAGGATATTGTAAAAGTTTTAAAATCAAAATGTCTATCGCCAAAGTGCATTCTAACTAAAATGAATACAGTTTGTCAACATGAGTCTAGTGAATAATGTGATCGAGAATTAGAATCATGATCCGTATTTATTTATCTACACCTAACATTCAATTTTAAAGTTGTTGTTGCACAACAAAAACTGATGAAACTATGTCACCAAAAGGCATTCGTTGCAATATTCCTTGGGAATGCTCGATGTTTTCAATAGCCTTCATGACTAATAATAGCGCCCTCACAAAAATCCATCCGATGATGTCGCCCCACAACGAGGCTATTATTATAGTGTTATCTTGTCTATAATTATTTCAGGTTGTACGTATTTGCTAAGTAATTTTGTCTTCTTCTGTTTAGAGTACTTTAACCTAAACAGAATTAAATAAAATGCAAGACGTCTACAATCAAAGTGTCGTGATAAAGGTTATTCATAATATAAGAAATATTAAAACTTTTGAGACTTAAGTGGCACACTTGAGAATAGACTGTAAAGCCCAGTCGTGTGCGGGCGCTCCGTACCTCCGCCCCAGAATACACACGACTGGGCTTTACAGTATAACTTGTGAAAAGTTCAGAATGTATTGACAACGCGAATGAGAGTGGCTATATTCAACACGGGTGCATATGTAAATTATCAATATTTTCGAGTCAACAGCGTAAAATTTTTAACGCAAATATTCAACACAAAATTACTTTCTATAATATGATTGATTAATCAATTGAAGGGTATTCTAAGATAACAAGAGGGCTGAGTGCTATATTCGTCCGCAGTCCCCAATTGTTGAGAGACTGCGATCTGTCAAAAATTCCACCATTTTGAAGAAAGCTGCTTTTGCATCGTTAAAAAACCGCTTTGGGATGGTTTTGAAAGGTGACATGTGTTATAACACAATCAACACCTATCGATATTTTTCGGCTCAGTAGGCCAACCTCAACGCATTTACTGACTTTAAAGGGTCCAAACAATGGCAAATTGTTTTACATCAATTTACAACACTTAACTTTATCACGAAACATCACATGTCTTCTCAGCTGACTGTGCGTTTGCGAGAGGCGAGTAGCCGAGAGTGAGAGTTTGGACAGCAATAACTATACCTGTCTAAACAGTTTGAAGAATTCACAGAAGACTTGATGGGACGGACGCGAAACAGAGACGTAGAGCAGTGGTTCCTAAACTATAAATGTCTAAACAATTTGAAGAGTTCGCTGTAGACTTAGTAGGACGGACACGAAACAGAGACGTGCAGTTGTGGTTTCTTAACTTCACGATAAACTAAAATACAGATGCAGCTATTGTATAACCGATGACCTGCCGTTGAAGGCGTTCCAGGCCCTTTAAATGTAATCGGTAGACTGCATGCCTGACAGGTTTCGATTATCCAAAATCACTCTAAAAGGAAAGGTGACTATTTAATACACCGAGGTTTCTATATCAGCGTAATTTAGGATAATCGAAATTTCTCACGCATGGTATTTTCATTTCAATAGTTTGTCGTTGGGAAGCTAGATCAAACTCTGGATAGGATAGGTCGATTTATTTCTGGTAATTTGAGAGAGTACACAGAGTGTAATTTCCTTACTAACTTTAGTCATCCATCTTTTCAAACATAAAAAAAAAAGTTTTAAACATTGTCTTTCAAAATACTTTTCAGTATTTCCCGTTGATCTCGATAGTCGTATTTTTTTCAATAATATTGCGTTTGGATCGTGCAAAATCCATTGAGGTAAAGGGCGACGAATTCGGACGCGCACACGCTTTAGAACGTTTTTGCGCAGATTTAACTCCAGCCTGCCGCAAATGGGTTATTTTGTAGCGCATGTATTTAACATCACCTGTCATTGTTGAAATTGCGCTTTTACCTAATTTTTTGACCCAGTGTCTCAGAAATACATGTGACCTATAACCTTGTCATATTTTGACCCCCTAGGAAGCTGGTTTTTATTCAATATGAGCGAAAAATTAACATTTCTCTCCCATTTATATGGCGCAAATTACCCATTCACCTGGAGATATTGTAAAAAGTAGCGTGGTGACACCCTTTTATTAAAATTGTAAACTAAATTGCATTATGTCAGGAGTTTATTCGCCAAGTTTGGTCAAAATGACACCATTCAAAGCGGCAGGAAGAAAGTTCGAAAATTATGTAGTGATATAATTTCGATATCGTCATTTTGTAATCGATACTTATGTTAAAATTTCTTCACAAACATCATGAAAACTATACATTCGACAGATATGGATCTTAAGTCTTGGTATTTATTAAAATTAACTCATTTACTAAGCGTTTTATAATTGCTTTATTTAGTTTAAGTGAATTATATCATTTTTATTTATTTCTAACGACGCCATTTTAACGTCCGTTTCCATGGAAACAAGCGTGGTGACCCCCATTTTTTATTTCATTTTCCACTTGCACAACTTCCAAGAATATTTGTGCAAAGTTTGAAGGAAATGACACCACAACTTAGTTTTGACGTAATTCGTAGTACTTCACCTTAAAAATGTATGTTTGCTTGTTACGATCATAATTTTTAGGTAAAAGCTTTACACGGTATGTGTATAATCCTGTAAATGCCATGACGAACATTCTGCCGAGTTGATACAAGAATACAAAAATTGTAGTCTGTCAAAACATGGACGCGCTTTCTTTGATTATCTCAATTATCATTACCGGTTGTTCTCTCATTAACTCAAGTATCATGACCTTGTGTTAATAAACATACAATTTAGCTACCGTCGGTCGATTTAAAGAAACGGGAAAACAACCAACAGCTTTGATTTTCATTGAGTGAGGACAGATGATGTTCAATGACATTGACATTGATACTTGTACTCAAGGTGACACTTAAGTTAGAACAAGTTACAAAGTAAATTGTAAATTAGCAAACGTCGTCGATATCAGAATGTTTCGTATATAAAGTTTGCAACAGTGCAACGCTTGCGCACTGTGCCGGGAAGAATTTACAACATGTCTGCATATATTTATCAAAGATATGGATCGTGGTTAGTTAACCTGGTCCGTTAAGATACACGGAAAACACTGAAACACTGTGTAGCTGATAGTTTACCGAGTAAGTCACGGTAGTATTCTAGGAATTACCCGGTACGATGTGACCCGACACTTTCCGCCAAAAGAAAGACCACGTGTCAGTGATTCAAAATGTGAAATACAAAAAAGGTATAATTGACTTTTCAACCCGAGCTACGTTAAATGTCTTCCTCTTTTCAAATACAATCTGTGAATCCTTGAATTAAATAACCAAACTTTCTACAGACTTGCTAGTGCGTCGCAACTACAAGCAGTAATTTAAAGTGATAATACCGTACAGTTTGTTGTAAACTTAGTGAGTTGGTAATGTCCCAATGTAATTCTAGCTGATAATAATTTTATAAACCATGTGAAAGTAAGTGTACAAGACCGCTCAATGCCATATCCGTATAAAAACACATTTTTGTACGACTGGCCTATGTGGTTTTACCTTCGTCAAATAACCTTTTCACCATAGTATCACATGCTTTTTGTGATGTTGTTTTCCTTTCCCTTTACCGCCACGTCATTGACATTGAAATTAATATATGCAAAACACATCAGCGGAGTCACAATTGACTATTTCCGGTTGCACGACGCTTTCAACAAAAAACGTACAAATTTTACTTTTTTTGGATTCAGCTTTGAACCAATCCGGTCACTGTTGCCGTCGAGTCTTTAGTCAAAGATATACCCAGAACCGGAATAGCTTCAAAATGTTAATTACAGTCTACTTCAAGTTGCGTGTCAAAACCCAAAAACCAAATAAAAAAATTAATTGCAAGCTAAAGTAAAAACAATTCTATTTGAGGATATCAGTTGCAACACTAAATTGCCAAAGCTTAAACGAAGCTTGATTCTTTTACGGCTTTGGTAAATGGAAGCTACCCTGTCACAGTCGGCATAATCAGTTATGGCTTGTTTGTGTTTGTAGAAGACTCGGCGTGTGCGCGGAACTTTTAAAAATAATCAGCATAAATCTCACGCTTATAATCGTCATTTACTCTGTCATAGGTTTTTAAAAGGACATAGAAGTGGCATATAGACAGATCTATTTTGAACAAAGAGGTTGGAAATTGAATTAGTTTTCTGTGCTTGAATAAGCTTTTCAAGCCTGAAACTAGCTTATGCTTCAAAGATAAAGCTGAGTCTAAGGTCCACTTCACTAATTAGTCTATCCCGTCGGGATCGGGCTTAGGGACCTTGGTATAAGTGGTCAAAGTGTCATTTGCCCTAGGTGTTATCATTATGGGACATACACGGGAAAGCGTTGTAGTAGTTTTAATGTCCATGACGTCATTAAAAAACTGTCATTTGTTAATCTGACGAGATATATCAAGTAGAAAGGATAATACACCTGCAAATTGAGTCAATTTTTATGAATCTTGATGGGAAACTGAAAAAACACTAACACTACCGGCTTAATTAAGATGTAAATTGAGAATGAAAAGTTTGAAATAATTATAGTTTGTAAATATGAATTTCGGTAGTGCAGGGCGTGGTTTAGTTTGTAGCCGGGACTTGCTTTGGGCAGCCTGGCGTCAGCTAATCATCGGTTTCGGTACTTCATGTTACGGTCACACATGGAAAGTTTCGCAAGAGGGGGCAAAGAAGTATAAATTGGCAATTTCCCCCGACAGCGTTCAGGAAAACAACGTCATACACAAAAATAGCACGACATGAAAAAGTGAAGCAGACGCGATAACATATGAGAGAAGTTTGAAAGAAAAAAACGGCGCTCAAGGCATCTAATAGAAAAGTGCGTATAAGGGGCAGATGCACGGTCTCACGGACGGACGGACGGACACGACCAAATCTATAAGTCCCCTCTGGACTTTGTTCGTAGGGATTAATATAAGCAAGCTTAATTGTCCAATCGAGCGTTTGTTTGTAACTTCTTATCCCGGCAATTTCTAATATGAACACGTGAGAGGGAGTGTCTATACTGCAGTATTTTATGTGTAAGAAAACGTTTTAAAGTCATTCCGAAATCATTGTATTCGGAATAAAAAACAAGCTTTGTAGCATTCGACGACCAAGCCCTATCACCCAACGCTTAAATCTGCGTTTCTAAACAAATTGAAAACATTTCACACAGCCTGATCACGATTTTCTTGATTTCCGGTTGCCACCGGCCGATCTGATAAACGAAACGTAAATACACAGAGTTTATAGAGGGCGTATGTCGGAATACGGAAGTGGAAACGTGTGTACGGCGCTTATCTAACAAAACGTGCTTATCTGACAAAAGTAACCAATTACCGCTTGTAACCCTACTCATTTGAGGAAAGTAATACCTCGAACAATACAACGCCTGTCAATACACACGAATGAAATCTCAATTAAAGCAGTCCAAAATCACAAACATCACAAAATGACCACATAATAGTGAAAAATACTGTAAATTGCATTGATTGCGTGGTATCACTAATTCCCTCAGTATTAATCACTATGTAGCTCACGATTAACACATAATGGCCGTCTTAAGGGGTAGAGGAGAGCGCCCGAGGTCACATGACTAAATTCGTCTGCTGTGGCGGGAATATTAAAATCACCATAATGGCGAACAAGGTACTCCTTGTTTCGTTTTGTATCACCTTCCTCGCGACAGCTTTAATTCTTGCTGGTGACCCACAGGAATGTAAGGTAAGTCAATGCCTGTTTCCAGCAGGTGTTTTTCTCTGAGTGAGGGGTGGACCATTTGATATCTTGGGGGGTTGATTTCGGGGGGGGGGGGATATTCCTTGTGGACTTCGATAATAATAAACAGCCACAGATTGCCTGATGTAAAAAAGATAGCAAGCTAATATGAATGAAAAGACCGTGAAGACACCTAAGTACACTTTTAGGGCTGTAACAGATTTTTACAGTTCCTCACTAGGCCAACTTTAAGAATGATCATGTGTTCCATGTTTCCTTTTTTACATAAATCTACAAAATTAGGTGAAATAGGCCTAAATTGTTTACATCAGTGACTAAAATTACAACTCTTTAACTCATCTAAAACATGACATCGACACAGAGCTTTTCTTGTGATTGATTTTCGGCCGTGCTATTGTCTTTCCGTCTGTCAACATTACCGACATTAATTAAAATCTCATAGCACTGATCGCAAATGACGTCACTTCTCTTTCATTAATATGCATAAGTAAATATTTGTCTGCATTTTCCGCATAAACGACGAAAATAAAACCTGCTAGCGTTACAATTACTACTAAAAGTCACGCTAGTACGTGCTATTTTATGGCTCAGACTACAAGCTGCAACAACAGCCGCGCATGCAACAACAAAGTTTGACCGAATCTTACGCAGCGTTGTCCGAAAGTCGCGCGTGTGCAGCTATGCTAATATTTAGTAACAAACCTGGAATCGAAATCAACGTTATAAAGTGTGCATATTGCAGGTTCCCAGAGTTGAATTAATTAATGAAAGTGTCCTGTAAGTGTTTAGGGACCGTTCAGTTTTTACGGCCTGGAGGGCCGGAAAAATCTTGTCGCCAGTTTTCAAACAAATATAGACCCCCTGCATTTTTTGTGAAAAAAATGACCCCCCCCCTGTCAGACGAAAAAAAATGATGACACCCCCCCTCCCCGGCTGAAAAATAACCAAAACCCATATGTCAAATTTACCAGCACAGTTTGGATTTGAACTCCCGTACGCGGCACACTTTATTCGTGTAGCAGAGATGCCAGTGCATAAACTTCTAAGCCACATACATGCAAATGTATGTTAATTAGGACAACTGTAAGGCAATTTTTAACTTCATTTCCATAGACAACTTATGTCCATCACACTTATGCAAATTCCCCTTTTTGCCTCAGTGCTACCATTCAGGGTCGCGAGCATGTAAAGATGATACAGGCACTTAACCAGATACTACTGTAATATGAGTTGGCCGCCGAAGGCAGCTGCTTATAGTAGCGGGTTGGCAAAGTCCGGGCCTGCCGGTAAAGAGGGTCATGGGCTATACGTCGAACGATCATGGCCATTGCATGAAGTTAACCTATTTATTGTAGTTGGCAGCCAAAGGCGTCCCGCCCGTAAAGAGGGTCGATAATGGCCATGGCATAAAGTGAACTTTATTATAGGTATGATGTTTTTGAAAATGTGGTGACCCCCCCCCAACTTTCCTATCAGTGAAAAGGCGATGACCCCCCTTGCGGATTCCAAAATTATGATGACCCCCTGGAATTTGCCAGCCCCCCCCCCCCCGGCCGTTAAATCTGAACGGTCCCTTATGACATCTTCATGACGTTTGAAACAAAAACATAAAAATTATGTTCGTTGAATTTTATCATGGTAACATCAACAAATATAAACATAAATAAAAACACAAACTACAACAATTTTCCCTTGTGTTCTTACTTCAGTACTGGGATATTTCGACTATAAAGTAAATAAAAATGGAATCATTCCTAAGTTGATGTTGACAAAAGTACGTTTTATTCCTGATCACACTTTCGACTAATTTCTTTCTGAACATGGGATCAATTGTACAGAATATTGAACCTATAAAGCTCGGAGGTAGTGGTTCTAGATGAAAATCTGTCTGTAGGTTACTGACGAAAAAGTACCAGACATCATGGGCCACCCCTTTTTTCCACAGTATTGAACTTATATAATGTTGTTAATGTTTTTGTTTTATTTTTTGTATATTATTCTTTTCTTATATTTTTCACTTTAAGTTTAGACTGGCACTCGTAAAAGACCCCCACAGTTGGGACAAGACATGTATGCTGTCATTGTAAGATTATTCAAACGTTCCACACCGATACCCGTAAGTCAGAGGAGTAAAATTGAAAACACTGCATATCAAAGAATATCAAGGTACAAATTAGCATTGAAATTAGTTTATGACCCTGTTTTGGGAAAGAAAAGTGAGAGGGTCGTCTATGACGACACAATCCTCCTTAACACAGAAGAACTCCCTTATTATGTCTTAAGTTACAGTAAAGAGAGTAAAGGGGCAGGGTCTAGAAAAATTTCAAAACTTATGGGTGATTACTTCAGTGGAATAGGGGAGCATGGTATACGCACAATTTTTAAACGAAAACTTAGAATCATGCCAACTGAAACCGACATTTAAGAACAGGGCCCCGATGATAACTGTCAAAGCCGATAGACCAATGTATCATCATCAGATTGACCTTATTGATTTTTCGAACAATCCATGTGAAATCGACAAGAGAGAGAGCTAAAATACATCGTTAGCATCATTGATGTTTTCAGTCGTTTCCTCTGGCTTCGGGCAGTACCCGATAGGTCTTCAGTCACAGTAGCAAAATAAATTTATAAAATATATGTAGAGTTTGGGCCACCCATAATTCTATAGTCGGACCAAGGCTCTGAATTCAAAGGCGTCGTGAGGTTACTATGTTCTAGTTTGGGTACAAGACTAGTTCATGGGCGTGCGCACCACCCACAAGGTCAAAGGAAGGTAGGAAAATGAGATAGATATATGCATTACACTAGTCACATTATCACGTTGCATGCTAGTATAATTGAATGGGCCAATGTGCTGTAAAAATAGTTACATTGAATGAGATGGTGATTCTGTACACTAGTCTCAATTTGCGATGTACCAGATATTCCATTGAGTATGACTGCTGTACTCACAAATTTATTCCATGAGTTATGAGTTGTTTTTACAATACAGTAGTCCTGATGACTGGCATATGCTTAAAAGTAGACCCATAGAACTTGGTTGCATATGACATTAATCTCATTCGGTAGAACCTGTTCTCCGGTGGAGGGATGGCACACGTGATAACGTCGGGACGCCATTACCGTACAAAATGGGGCGCCTTTGGGCCGTAGTGATATAATACTACATGTAGTGTGCTGTACACTATTCTCATTGAATGTATAACTGCTGTATGTTGGTCCCATTGACTTTGATTGCACTTCAGATTTTCTGTTTTCTTCGAAAAATTGTCACAATATGGGTCATTTATATGTGTTGTTATTTGTTGTTGTTAAACTACGACGTTTTATGTATTTTAGCTTTATCAATAGATTTACTTATTCAATAGATTATAAAATCTTATGAGGTAGATTTTTTTGATAAACATTTTAAACCAATGAATGTTAGTATACTGACGTTGATTGGACTGTGTTATGCTTTAGCAGTTAAATTAAAATCTGAATTCCTGTATTGATACTTACCAAACATAACGGTTCGACATTCACGCTGGCCCACCATCCTTAGTCCTGTAATTTATTCGAAGGACCAGTAAAATGCGTTCGTCGGTAGTCCGATGGGTTACTTATTTGTTGTCCTAAACAGTGACGAAAAACCACTGATGATTTGTGATTTTTCGGCTTTGTTTACAGTAAAAAAAGGCTTCCCCAGGTTGTTTGTTTGTGGCAATCGCTCCGCTCACCTACCGCTCGCGCAAATGACAGTGCGAAGTAACATTTACTGTACCCTCCGATCAACGCGCATAGCACGTTGCAGCGTTCCACGTGCAGTCCATTTATGTTATAATTACATCTCGCACGCAGATTATTGCTACGGAATGGATCGATTTTTTGTGCAACAATGTGATACATTTTTACAACAATAAACTCACTCATAATAGGAAAAATACGCGTCGTAACGTAGCCCTGCGTACGATGCTGTGCGTTCCGCTACAGCTAATCGCCCCGCTCACCACCAGTGAGCGGGGCGATTAGCTGTAGCGGAACACACAGCATCGTACCATGGTGGTGGCAGTCCCCGGGTTGGTGGGTACCCATGCGCGTTACCAAATTCACGGAAAAGGGAGTGTTTTTCTTCAGTCATCTCGGAGATTCTAGGTCCGTGAAATCTAGAAAAAGGGGTACTTTTTCAGAGTAACCTCCGAGATTAGGGGTAGTCCTTTCATAATCTCCCTAGGACACTAATTCTGGTCTAGTCTCACTCACAATGAAAATGAAAAACTTCAGATCCAAACGAATAAGGAAGATGATTGTGTATGAATGTGACTAAAATCAGGTGAGGACAAACATTTGTGATGTATGTACATGTATACAAAGTCAACCTCCAGGGTCAACCCTGGAAGTCAACATACTAACCTCCTAGATTTCGAAAATAAGCGTATGTTTTACACAGCTTATTTCTCCCAGATTTGCCAGAAATAGGGGGTGTTTTTCTCAGAAATATTCTAGGAAAGGGGGTACTTTTCAAACTTGGGTAACAAGCATGGGTACCCACCAACCCGGGGACTGCCACCGCAGGGCATCGTACGCAGGGCTAGTCGTAACGCACTTTATGATGTAAATGCCGACGGACATCCATCACCATAACGCATAATTTAAGATGGAATAGTTTAGCCTGAGCGATTGTAGCCTAGAATCCTATTCGTCCGCTTGTCTCCGTACCTCCGACCCACTCGGGGGTACGGAGGCAAGGGGACGGAATAGGATTCTAGGCTAGAGCGATTGCAGGCCCTTTGAAAGTCTGATTCCTGTCCCGTCTTAAGTAATTTGTTTCATTCATTTGTGGAGAGTCGCTGTCTATAGTACATGTGCCAGTCACTCATCCTGACATCATGTCACAAATAAATACAGATAATTAAATTTAAAATGGCTCTGAAAAGTTGGACGGACACTCGATACCGCTGAAAAAGAGACTGCGAAACAATCATCATGGTACCGTAAAACCTTCAAAGACGTAACATTTTTGAGGCATTCTGGCCCATGGCGCATGATAACAGTGAGTTCTGCATGTCTGTCGTAAAATGGTACATATCGAAACATCCGCCTCAGACAGTACGCACGACGGATCGTGCATCTCTCAGGTGCCGCGAACGAACAATGCACTTTTAAAGGAGTCCTTACTATGATAAAATATATTGCGCATGACAAGTAATGTGAACTGACTAATTTTAAATCAAGAGGGTAATTAATTAGCTGTTCATAATTTGCCCTCCCATTAAAATTTTTTCGACTTACCCTGCCGCACTCCAACTTTATTTTTACCCACTCTCCACTTATTTTTGCCTGTGTCCCCTCCTAAGTGTGAATTTTTGAAGCTCCCTTGCCCTGTGGCGAAAAAACTTTCCGATTTCCTCTGCCCTGGAAAAATTCCCCAAAAACTTTGTCATTCCATTTCCCCTGCAGACATGAAGCTACCCTACCCTGTGATTGAAAAAAAAAACTGTCGATTTTCCCCTGCCATGTGAAAAAAATTCCCCTGAATATTAATATTCCCATGCAGACACACATCGCGCAGTACATACAGTGAAATGTGGAGTCAATCGCGATAGGCTAAGTAGTCTGGGTAACCTTTAAAAGGTACAAGTACTTACCCCGTTTCCCCATCCCCTGAAACACCATGGCTCAACTTCCCCTGTCCCCCGTATTAAAAGTAGCTTCCCCCTCCTCGTTTTTTCGCCAAGCCCTGTCCCCAGGACAATCAACCGATATCTGCCCTGCCCGACAAAAAAAACTAAAATTTGCTCCCCTGCCACCTAAAAATATTGTCTCCTCCCCAAGCAAAATTATAATTTCCCCTGCCCTCAAATATTCCTCCTGGAATAGCTTTTTCGATGAATAGCTCCGTTGGCTGCACGTGATCTCTATTTTGCTGTGTTAAAGCTCGCTTAATTTGTTTTATGAAATGTAAACTAGTTATCACGTCGATATATCGCGGTAACAACTGGCCTGTAAACTTTGATTGAAGACCAAACAAGCCTGCAGGATGTTTTAGTGGGACAAACAAACGAAACATAAACTACCGTGGACTGTAGCACAATCCAGTGTCAAAACTAAAATGTAATCGTATATTCGGCGCACTTCAAACCATGTAGGAAAAAATGTCTTCATGTTTTAAACCAAACATGTTTGTCGACAGCACTGGACGTCTTTTTACAAGTTGTGTAGCCACAAACTTGCGACGTCAAATCGCCGTACACAATACTAAGTGCCACAAGCCGTGTGTATTTTGTGACCACACATCAACATTTTACTGGTCACGCGGAATAGTCTGTTTTTACATGAGTGTCGAACCCTGTATAATAGGTAGTGTCTTCTCTACTCGTAACAAATTGATATTTGTCATATGAAATGTGCTGAGTTATAATGCATTTATAGTTATTATTTGTGTACACTGTAACTTATATAGACAGATGGAACCGTTTTAGAAAAAAAATTAGAGAATGCAGTTTATGCACGTTTGGTTTTGATGATTTAAACTAAAACTAAATTCCTTTATATTTTAGGATGAAAGATCACACCGTACTGTCAAAGACAAAATACGGTATGATTTGCTATGAATGTGGAACGTGGGCATTCAACCTCCCTATATATGCCGGAATCTACAACGAAATTCCTCATCGTTCACTTGGTAAATTCTTTGTCATTGATTATAAATCACCATATAATCCATCCAAAAGGGATAATTCATGCACTTTTTAATGTGTGTTTCAAATGTAAAGTGTTTTGGAGACTTTGAAAAAAACACTGAACATGTATCTCTTTAATTTTCTTTGCATAGTTTTGATTGTTATTCCTTACATTCAATCACATTACATTTCAGCCGTAAACCCCACTTTGTTTGTCCACAAGGCCTTGAGTGTGTGCTGATGTTGAGGAATGCATTCTAGTAGGGACAATTAAATTTTCAATGAGAACAATGAGAGGCTGTGTTAGTACACAAGGCTAGCTGTAGACTGGGCATTTCATCATGCTTCTGAGATTCACACAAAAAAACTGCACATTCATATATGTACAGAACGAAATATACTGAAGAGAATGTCAACAGTTACAGTTCTCTGTGGAGCTTTAAATTGTAACTTTGTGTCAAGTTATTTTCTCCTACACTATATAATATGATTTCACTTGTTTTCGCTAATAGGTGACAGGAGTCCTTATGAAGCATTTTTCGGCTTCAAATCCAATCATCGGACAAGAGTGTTGCAAGTCGGACGAGAACCAGAGGATAACTATGATCCAGAAGACACAGTATGTGAAATGGATTCTTGTAACTCACTTGCCAATCACAGATTTAGAACAAATGCTAAAATTGCCTAACGAAACAGACTAAGAAAATTGTTTTGTTTACAGAAGTGACTGATGTACCATGTACAGATGGTCTGCCATGGTATTTCTATAGAGTAGGGACTAAAATATATTGTTGTGTTATTTACACTACAGAACATAGCCACTGTAGAATTATCCAAGGAGGATGTTGATCAGTGGTTGGATGTATTGGCAGTGCTTCAAGCTGAAGTAAAGACGTCTTCTGACAATGCGGCAGTCAAAGCAGCACAAAGAAAACTTGCGATGAAACCCCCATCCCAATATGACATCGGGGATAGTGTTCTAGTTAAGTTCAAAGGACAAGATACAAGACTCATAAGAGGAGGGAGATCAACTCCAAGGAATGTTGTAGCAACCATTGTTGAAAGACACTTGGACAAATTCCTATATAAAGTACAGTATTTGTCACCAATCAATCAGAGGGAAATAACAGAATGGAGAAAGGTCGATGATATAACATCAACAACCAGATCAGAAGAGAAAAGAAGGCAAGAACTAGCTAACGAAAATCACGGTATCAAAGGTGTGTTATTGACACTTCATTCTCATTGAAGGGAATACCTCCTGTAAACTAGATCACTATGAATATACTTTCTCACTTGACTGTTGCAATTCTTCAATCACATAGAATCACTGCAGTTTCCTTGATGTTGGTTTTTGTTCAATTGTGTGTAAGTTAAAACATATTAATTATTTTGGTTTCTCATTCACTTCCATTGTGCACTGTCTGTATATGTACCGGTGAGCATTGTTGTGAAAGTTAAATTAAGTCTAGACCTCCTTTTTGATAGGAAAATGTGAATGTGCTGATAGTAGCTGTTCAAAACCGACTTCAGACAAATGCAGTTAACGTATGCTCCATTTGTGTAGTAAGAAGACAATAAAGAAACATGGACCATGCAGCATAGTTGGACATAATAATGCTCAACAGCTATGGTAAGTATATATAAAAGTCATTCTGACCTTAATACAGTTTTAAAGCTATAGTGATGTTGAGCATGGCTTCTAGTTTGAAGGGTCTAACATCGGCGGCTCAATAAGGGCCAATTAAAAGACAATATTTAATGAATGATGTTATGAAATCTATTTTGATGTGCAACAGTCCTTATTCCTTGATATTGTCGCTCGCCCTATTTTTCATGTCTCTGTAACTTAAGTCATGACAGTTCAGTGTTTTATGTACAGTATCCAGTCACTTGCTTGTTTGCGTAGCATTACCCTAATTCGAATTTTGACATTTTTTGCAGTAATGTACTACACTTTAAATCGCACTGGTATAATATCATTTTTTATGATAATCTTCATAAGATTGAAATATTTTTATCAATTCAATGTAAGGCAACATCACCTGTCAATGCAGAAAAATAGTTTCCATATGGATATAGCATACTGTATTGGTAGGTATTAATTGACATGTTAACGCCTTTTGTTAGTTCATTTTATTTCTTTTGTACAACTTCTTTTAATTTCATAAATAGAACTGTTGTGCCCATACTAGTATAACACATTTGTTTAGCTTGGGTCTTGACCCTGAAAGAAATATATATCAGAATAGAAAGCAAGTGGATTAAGTTAACTCCATCTGAAGCATTCCATCACTAGGTCATGACATTGTGTGTTTGTTATGTCTTAAATAGTGGACTTTTAGACACAGGAGCAAAAGAACACAGATTCATTAATGGTTGCACTGTGCACATGACACATAGCGGAAGATAATACATCCCTGTTAGTTAAAGTTTCTGTGACATATAATTTGGCTTTTTGACCCATCATAGAATTGACAGTCCTAAACGAAATATCAAGGGGAAAAATTTAACTGATTCCTTGATCCATTTATTAAAGAGAGAATTGTATATAGCTGTTACAGTAACTTTTACAGCTGTATTTTACAGTATTTTTGTTCTCTTTTCAACTGCATTTTCATTGTCACCCTCCTGTGACATGTTCAGATTTCAAGTGTTCAACTAGTCATTATGGCCTGTGTAGATGTGACAGCCATTGTTATAATAATTGTTGATAAATGAATTCTAATCCTGACTGGAATTCGATTTTCAAAATAAATAATGTTTACCTACATGTAAACTGTGCTGATATGTTCAAAAACAGAGCACTTTGTAATGCTTCTGGGATCTGAACAAGAAACTGAGTAGTATATAAACACAAAGTAAATTGTGAAGTTCATATCCATAAGTTATCATGGAGCTTTAAATTGTTGTGAATATGGTTTATGTTAAAACCAGCTATCTCTGTTTATTTCTATTTTAACCTCAAATGTTTAATGACTTCAACGACTGTCAATATTACCTTTGACACATACATGTATGCAGGTTGTGTTCATGATGTGAATTACTGGATATTCTCCATACATTATGAAATATAACAATTGTTGTACCAAGCAAGCAATAATACAGTAGTACTCATCAAAAGTTACAACTATAATGCTCCTTTAACCATTTGGCCGCTCAAAACCAATATAACAGAATTCTTTCATATTCTTTATATTTCAAACTCTAGGGTAGGAATCTATAACACATGAAGATGTTTCTGTATTAAGAGGACAATGCAAACTATATGACAAGGTGGGTATAATATGATATTTACTGATAGTCATTCAAATTAGAAAAAAAATGTGATGCAACAACACATATGAGGAAATCTTTTATATTCTGTTTGTATGTCCAGTCTGTGTGTATTTCTGTCTGTCTGTATACATGTATCTCTATATGATAATGTCAATATGTATGTATGTATGTATGTATGTATGTATGTATGTATGTATGTATGTATGTATGTATGTATGTATGTATGTATGTATGTATGTATGTATGTATGTATGT
>LD373974.1:159588-169588 GCA_001465055.1 Ptychodera flava | reverse complement strand
TAGTTCTTGAGATATCGGGCCCACTGACTGACAGACATTGCTTCGACATAAGCTCACGTGTGTGAACATGTGAGCTAAGAAAGGAGTCTCGTTCAAACCGTTAATGTCTTACATGTATTCTTCTACTGCATACATTCTGAGTTCATGATAATGAAGACAAAAATATCTTCTTATTCCTGTACAGATCTGGGTGAACTGACTGTCAACTGTCTGCCATTTCTCATGTAAACTTTTTTTCTCTTTACCTTTAAACTATATCTGAATTATGTCTTCCAGGTGCCTGGACTGTTTGCCTTGGACAAAATGGTCGTTCCAGCACATGTAGATGGAGACCACTGGATTTTCGTGGTATCATTTATCTTTCACACTTTACGATAGTGACTTACCCAAAACCTATCAAAGTCCGACACTTGAAGAAATCAAGATATAAGGAATATTGTTATTTTTTAAAATTAACCTGAAACAGTATATGTATTTTCCTTGCCTGACAAGCTGACAAGAAACTTTCTACTGAACAGAATATACTGATCTGTTTATACTTTTGGTGCTACAATAATTTTTCATATTGTTGCTTTAAAATTTTATCAACGATCAGTTAGTACATGGGTTTGATCTAGTATTTCACATAAACATAGCTGTTTATACATGACAATTACTGTAAACGGTGAAATTAACATTTTTCTTCTTAATTTTAACATTAAAAACTTTTTTCTTCTCAGGTGATTGACAGTAAGGCAAAGACAATTAGTTTCTATGATTCACCAGATACATCGCCAAAGTATCCATTGATACAAGAACAACTGAGGTACATCATCTGTACTACCGTATTTATTGGTCATATGATCATGAGCAAACTAAGCTTTTCTTGTGATAATAAAAAATGTTTGTGCCTGAATATAATGTTATATGAACGGGTGGAACAAAGAACACTATATTATCACTGAGCTGTCACATACTCAGCATTCATCTACTCTACACTAAGTTAATATGCATGTAAGGGTAGGCAGCCAAGTGTACAGCACATATATTCTCTTAATCCACAGGAATCTCAAAATTTCATTCAGATTTCTGATCATTGCTTTGACCCGTTCCATCACACTTCCATCACTTGACCTAGTGATTTGAGATTGCATCATTGATTTTGTCAGTGTTTTTTTGTTGGTTTTTAGGTATTATTTGACATATGGCAATTTGCTTGCCTTGTATGACAAAGATTAATGAAATTGATTTGATGTCATATTGTTGATATATTCATGTACAGGGACTTCATCAAAGAAGAGTGCAACTTTATCAAGCTTCCATATAATAGAGAAGAATGGAGTGTGGAATATGTGAAGGTGGTATGGACTGTTTCAAGGGACCCATTGGACGAGTGCCAAAACATGTCTCGCGCGCTCTGTACCGTATGTACGTGTGTAGCGCACACACTCCAAAACTTGCAGAAGTGCGTCCGATATAGCGTTCCATATTGGCGCGATAAAATTGGAAGGAAAATTGTTGACACATTAAGAAATCGGTCACTTATCTTAAAAATCGATGCCGCTGTCAGGAATGTAATATGTATAACAATAAGTTTATCACGAAAATACCGCAAAGGATGCACTCGGACATTGGCGCCGCGCATCGCTCTCCTCTTCGCGTCAGGCGATACGCTGCGCCAATTCCTCGTACATCCTTTTTCGTGATAATAAGATTCATATTGCCAATGCGTATGGCTGTATTTTGTAAAGCGATGGGTTGAAATCTTACTGCGACCTAAAATGTCTAACCTAGAAAACACTGATATGACACTACTGCAGGGACACATATTGTTCTTTTAGTCGATATTTATCAATTCCTCATTAATTCCTTGGCTGGTTTCATCTAATCGTCGTCATCGAAACACAACAGTTACTCTGTTCCATAATGATATGTTCATCTTTTGAAATTGTATTGATGTATCCAAGAGCGAGGCAAGGCCCTGAGTGTATTCCTGATATGTCCATACATTGGTGTGTCGCCCGGGTGAAAACATCTACCAATATATATTCACAAAATGTGACCCATTGTAACGAATCTGTTTTACAACCTGGGGATTTTGCACCTTTGATCTGTTGCATGTGAAGAGTTTCTAGGGTCTTGGACATTTGTATAATTATCAACCAATGCTTAGTTTACTAGATAAAAAATTGCCCTTTTAAGCGATTTTTTTTCTATAAAAAGGTTACCCATTAGGGGGTACATACTCTTACACCTTTCTATGGAAATATCCAGGGACATGACTATCCTTCTGAAGGTCTGTAAATGGAATGCTAGCCATTTTCTATCCTTTAATAAACATTGATCGATTCAAGAGAAATGGGTAATGAAATTGGCAGCACTTTGGAAGTAAATGAAATCAGTGTTTAAGGTAGTATGCGCCTCGAAAGTGAAAGACTTAAATTTTTACTCAAACTTTCCAGAATGAAACTTTTAACAACTAGTTCTTTTACCGAATCAACAATAACAATCCGGGGTCACCATGCAATTTTTGGAACTTGCGAAACAAATAACCAAACATTTTACGATATTTGAAATTCAACATGACTATTCACGTGTAATTTCTATGGCACAAACTAACTTTTGGATTAAAAAAAATAAACTAAGACAGATAAATGTTTTATTTCTCAAGCTTTATTTCTCCAGCTTTAAAACGAGTCCCTACGAATGATAGATCAGAAACGACATGCAGTTTGATAAGACATTCGATGTTATTAAATATTATTATTGAACCCATTAAGTGGTAGATTAGAAAATAATTGTAGAAATTTGAGAGTCCAACTATATGTCACCGAGGCGGGTTCTACCCTAAGCAGTGATTCGGAAATGGGTTGAATGACAGGTGCAAGATTAAATAACATCCACTGTCTTATCAAACATTTATATCGTTTTTGCTTGTTGTTTGTCTGAGTAAACTATAAACGTCAACACTCCAAGAAATACTCAGGGACACAAGCACTTTTAAGCTACAAACAAGTTCTGGTCGCGTTGTTTTATTGCAAAGGCGCCACCAGTGTTGCAACATGCATGCAATCTTCGGTTTTCCAAGCTCTCCGTCGTCTGGCATGAATGGATTCGTGTCCCGAGCGATTGCTATGTACTTAGAACTTTAACAACTAACAGTTCAAAAGAGAACATTTTTAATCATATATCCAGGGAAGTCATACCAAGAATGTATTACAAATAAATGCAACACATTGCATCATAGAAGAGAAAAGCTATGTCATTAAATCAACCAAGTCTCCGTCAGAAAGACTCGTCACTTCAAACAATGCGCTACTCCTAGGTGTCTTACATAATTTTTTACGAATAGTTTCATCCCCTACGCTCTTGAAAATTGTCAAAGATACCTTTTTTTTCATATGTATGCGCTTTTAGAACCACCTCTTGTCTTTTTATGACTTTTATCAGAGCAATTTTAATGTGCACCTTTTAAAATGTGTAATTTGTTTTAATTGTAAGAATTCAACCTTTGTGCATTTGTATGGAATCTGGTTGTACAAAGTTTAATCAATGCATAAAAAATATATCTCTCTCTCTCTCTCTCTCTCTCTCTCTCTCCCTCTATATATATATATATATATATATATATATATATATATATATATATATATAAACTAAATAGAAAAACACATAACTACATCTTAGTGCCTCTGCACAGCAAATTTTTGGAGCTTGAAAAAATGACCCATGTAGGACTTGAAGCTACGTCGCCCGAATTCACTTCTGATGCTCTACCAACTGAGCAAGCGGATCAGTTCAAGTTGGTTTGACGTGCGCCGTCCTGTTGGCCTTTTTCTTCTTCGAATGAATCCTCAGATATACACTGGTTATACCCCCGAAGGAGTTATTTTAAGGAACCGTAAATATGTAACTAAGAAACGTGTTTTTCAAACATCACCTGTTCCCCAGTGTTGTGTAGCGTGGAAATTTAATGTAGAAACTAATTAGAAAAATACACAACTACATCTGACTGTCTCTGCACATAAAATTTTTGGGGCTTGAAAAAATACCCATGTTAGGACTTGAACCCACGTCGCCCGAATTTAGTTCGGATGCTCTACCAACTGAGCAACGGATCAGTTCAAGTTGGTTTGACGTGCGCCGTCCTGTTGGCCTTTTTTCTTCTCCGAATGAATACTCAGATATACACTGATTATTCCCCCGAAAGAGTTGTTTTAAGGAACCGTAAATATGTAACTAAGAAACGTGTTTTTCAAATATCACCGGTTCCCCAGTCATGTGTAGCATGGAAATTTAATGTAGAAACTAATTAGAAAAACACACAACTACATCTGACTGTCTCTGCACATCAAATTTTTGGGGCTTGAAAAAAATACCCATGTAGGACTTGAACCCACGTCCTCCGAATTTAGTTCGGATGCTCTACCAACTGAGCTAACGGATCAGTTCAAGTTGGTTTGACGTGCGCCGTCTTTTTGGCCTTTTTATCACAACTGGAAGTTGTGATATAGGGTTAGTTTCAACCGGTGTCAGACGTCGTCCATTTTCCGTAAACGACAAAAAGTCAAAAACCGCTGAATAGACTGCATTGATATTTGGTACCGATATTCAGACTGGTTCCAAGGTTCCGATTCCGAAAAATGGAGCCAAACGGAATAGCGGTTAGATAGTTTTGGGAAATTTCTAAACCCCCCTTTTAACTAATTGATTTTAGGGGTCTTTCATATATGTAGTTTTGGAATGTACACCAATCCTGCATTGTGGACTATTTAATGAGTTGTGGAACAGAAATGAGGTTAAGATGAATGTTAGAAATATGCAGGATGGCTGATTCAAAGTATCAGAGATTTCCATGCGCTTTTGGTAATAAAATTGATAAAAAACACATATTTAATGTTTTAGATTTCTCACATTTGTTATGACCCTTATCATTACAGACTTGATGACATAACTAGCTGCTGGACCTGTTTACTGGCGCATCGATTTAAAGACAAAGATCGTTTTATTTTGTGATAAGGACGTGTGATTTCGTAAAACATAGTCTATTAGCCTGGAAATGTGATTTTTGCGAATATTGTTTACTCAACTGACAACAGTACTAGTGTGGTTTGAAAATGGCTGGAATTCGCTACTTCGGGACTTTATTTTGTGTGTGCATTTGGATAAAAAACGTGAATGGTGTGATCAATCTGTTCAGTGAGAGAACAAAGGACTCTTACAACAGCACACAAATGAACCGCAGACCAACATTGATAAGCCCCTATCACTTTCCCTCCAATCTTCCAATATCCCTTGGTAAACTCCGAGGTACTTTGGTCAGAAAACATACACTGTGCCTGCTGTGCTATCTCCATTCGATCTCCCTTTGCAAGCTTCTGAATGGATCAAACCATTTTGCACCAGATTACAGCTACGTGGCTGTTTGATATCAGTGTATTCAACGAAGCTCATGGCGCACTTGTTATATATTACAAAACAATAGGACACTGGAGGTCCCGAGACAGTATGTATGTATGTATGTATGTATGTATGTATGTATGTATGTATGTATGTATGTATGTATGTATGTATGTATGTATGTATGTATGTATGTATGTATGTATGTACGTACTTACAGTATGTCAGTCAACATCAAAAACATGTAAACCGCTGCACGTTTCAGCTTGGTATTTGGTGTGTTGATGCATCCTGGGCTATAGATGGGATTTTGCTCAAATGAAGTTTGCATTGCCAAAATTATGCAAATAAGCTTACAAAATGTGAAAATGGTCAAGAATTAATAACTCTAGAAAAACTGTTTTGATTGCTTTGAAAATCTGTGTGCAAGTATCTTAGGTGAACCTAATACAGTTTTATGAATATTATGAAGATATCTTCAATTTTGTATTTTTGCTGAATTGTTTGGTGATTTTTCTCATTTTCAGTAAAAATTCTTCTCTGAAACTGCCAGCCCAATCGCTTTCAAATTTTGGTTGGATCTTTGCGCAGGTGTTACTCTTCTAATTTGTTGAAATTATGACAAAATTTGGAAAAATTACTATTTTGGAGCAATCTTGTCATTTTTGGTCAAAAAATCTAAAACAATATTTTCTTTTTAAAACCCCTGGACAGGCAGCTTTTATATTTGGTACACAGATGTACAGAGATGACAATAGTAAGATATGTGGACATTGTCCTGTATTTTTAAGACAATATTGTCATTTTTGGTCAAGAAAACTTGTTCTCAAAATACCTTGTTTGATAGCTTTGTAATTTGGTATAAAGTCCCGGGGGATGTTATTAGAAATATTTTCTGCTCAAAGTGATGGGAGCCCCCATATTTGTATAGTTTAGGTAATTTTCTCAGTTTGTGACCTTAAATGACCTACACCAACCCAGGATATATTATGAGACAGTTTTGAAGGCTGTGAACAAAATTTTGTCATATTTGGTATCAATTTGTAGGAAAATTTGATTGGGAAAACAAAACTGAGGTAATTTTTTCATTGCGGACCAATTTTTGCAACTTTTCTATGTAAGACATACAAAACCTGATGAGAAATTTGGATCCGGGATAATTCCAGATGTTGTACTCACCACCCACAGCGGAAGGAATTTCACTTTCTGTAACTAACTTAAGTGCTGTTTACATTAGAATGATAACGCTCATCCATTGTAATTTAAAACTTCCCAGAGTTGTAAATATATTTCCTGTCATCTGGTGTTATGTAATACCAAGGGATGGAACATTTGATATTCAGGAGGGGGTAGGGTCTAGAAGATTGATGAGTTGCATTACATTTTTACCAGATCCCTTGTACACTTTTTTACACCCACCTTTTCTTTTTATTGAGCCTTCTCTGTCTATTTTTTGTTGTTGACATTTGCTTATGCGTTTAGGATCTGCTTGTCCCATTGCTATAGAAGTCAATATGCATGTTTCCAAAGATGACCTCCAGTACCTACCTTTCAGACCTTATTTGCTTTTGTCATTCTTGTTTTTCCTGGTTTAAATATTTCTCGAATAGACCAATTCAAACTGAATGTGAGCACACTGTCCTTGACGGTATGTTCACAAAATACTGCCTACTTGATTTTTTAATACTGTTCAGTGTTTATACATTGTATAAAATGTGTTTACAGTTAAAATCCATACTTGTCCCATGTCACTCTTTCCCCAGCTGTCAGCTACAAATACCAGGTGGCTATTCTTTAACATTTGAAGTGCAGGCAAGATCAACAACTTCTCCTCTATGTCAGTATGTAGAGCTAACCCATTCAAACTCCCATATGGCCAAAAGTATATGTGCCAGTGAAAGCTCTTCTTATAGGTTTGAGTTGGTCTGTATGTATATGATATGATTATGTTGGTGTGTGTACTGACAAACTCCAAACCCGCAGCACCTACCCATCCAGTATTTCATGTACAGGTGTACCCAGAGATAGAGTAGTTTCACAATGTGCCAGTTGTGATCAAGTGCCATTGGCGCTATTTTTTCTTCCCCGAATGAGACCTCAGATTTACACTGGTTATTCTCTCGAAAGAGTTGTTTTAAGGAACCGTAAATATGTAACTTAGAAACGTGTTTTTGAAATATGACGGGTTCTCCAGTGTTGTGTAGCGTGGAAATTCAATGTAGAAACTAATTAGAAAAACACACAACTACATCTGAGTGTCTAGGCACAGCAAATTTTTGGAGCTTGAAAAAATGACCCATGTAGGACTTCAACCCACGTCCCCCGAATTCAGTTCGGATGCTCTACCAACTGAGCTAACGGATCAGTTCAAGTTGATTTAACGTGCGCCGTCCTATTGGCCTTTTTTTTTCCCCGAATGAGACCTCAGATTTACACTGGTTATTGTCTCGAAAGAGTTGTTTTAAGGAACCGTAAATATGAAACTAAGAAACGTGTTTTTAAAATATGACGGGTCCCCCAGTGTTGTGTAGCGTGGAAATTTAATGTAGAAACTAATTAAACACACAACTACATCTAAGTGTCTCCGCAAAGGAATTTTTTGGGGCTTGAAAAAGTGACCCATGTAGGACTGACGCGCGCCGTCCTGTTGGCCTTTTTTCTTCTCCGAATGAGACTTCAGATTTACAATAGTTAATCTCTCGAAAGAGTTGTTGAAAGGAAACGTAAATATGTAACTAAGAAACGTGAAATTGAAATATGACAGGTTCCCCAGTGTTGTGTAGCGTGGAAATTTAATGTAGAAACTTAGTATAGTTAATTGCACGAGTAGGTGTGCTGTTACAGTTGTAATCACCACACAACTGTAACAGCTCACCTACGAGGTGCGATTAAGGACTTATACCACGAAAAACAGGCCAATCTTCTTTAAATTTGAAAATTACTGTCAATAAATTGTCTACTTTTGATTTGAATATCCACAATGGAATGAAGTGACCCATTGTACTCCGAAATGTTCACAGAGGTCATTATGCACCTGGCATGCGAGTTTGGGAAAGTGACCTAGTCCAGACAAGTAGGACAAGGGCTCTGGTCAACTGCAAATCTGCATTTGAATAAGGGCTACAGAGTGGTGTAATGCACCTGTGTAGAAGGAAACTATTTTAGTCTGATTGGTTAAATAAAATGGCTTGCCTTACTCTATCTTGTTGGCTATTGGCTAGCGAGAAGGAATTCGATCTGTAGATGCATGTGATTGCCTCGTGGATGCATAAGCTGTCAATACCATTTTCGTGTTTTCGACTGGTCAAGATGGACCTTGTCAACTTGTCTGATTTGATGACCCAAGAGACTCCCTAGAGTTCCATGGACGGCCATGTAAAAACAACCAAAGTAGATTTTACAAGGGCAAACTGCCCTATAAGAGCAGCCGCTACTACGGAGCGCATAAAATCCACGATGTGTACTTCAACTTATAAAAAAAGTACTTGGCGATGATAACACCGGACGGGATTGTACTAACGATGACCCTTGCCAAGGGATAATCAAGTTCTCCTGCCAGAAAATATACGTCTTTACACAAAGCAAATGTGCAAGATGGCTTGGCCAGACTGCCAGCACACTGGATATTCGGGCAAGGTAATTTGTTCTTTTACTAAAATATTTATACACAAAACGAATTCTGTAAAGTTATAAAATTAAATTCATTGACCAAAACAATTTGTTGTGTGTGCGGCAGTATCACAGAAATTATTTCGACTATTCCACAAACGTTACAAAAAGGCTGTACTTATTTCCATGATATTTGTCACATATGTCTTGTGTTTGATAATTTCAGGTGAATGCAGCAACATCTCTGTACCGTGAGGGATTCGATGAGCAGCTTATCAAAGAACAAACAGGTCACAGATCAGATGACGGTTTACGCGCCTCAAATGTATGTCTACTCCACGACAAAAGCATGTGTCGAATGTATTACTACCACTTCCATCTAGTGTTAAATCAGAGATATCTGTAAGTAAACCAGTTTCTCAAGTTACGACAAAACAATGTAAAAAAACAGACAAGATTGGTCCAACCCAAGAAGACGCCGAATCTAAAGATTGACAGTCTTCATCAAGAAATCATGTTGCTTACATTGAGCATGGTCCAAAGAAAGTTAAAATTGAATTATAAAATGTGATGCTATAACATATCAGTTGAACAAATTGTCTTCATTTTGTTATTGAATGTGAGTGAATGCTTTAGACATCTCGACTTGACCTATTGTTCTCTTGCAAATTAGTAATCAGTCATACTTTTTTTCATATTTAAATAAGAAATCACTACACTTTTATTGATATGATAATGATTTTCTTTCATTAAAGTGTGGTGATTACTTATTTACATATGAATAAAAGTATGACTGATTACTTATTATGCATAAGAACAATAGGTGTCAGTCGTGTTTTCAGGGATAAATGGATGGCAAGAACAATAGGTCACATGACCTGGAGTGGTATAATTAGAAAAACACACAACTACATCTGAGTGTATCTGCACAGCAAATTTTTTAGGCTTGAAAAAAATTACCCATATATATATATATATATATATATATATATATATATATATATATATATAT
>LD373974.1:132989-148847 GCA_001465055.1 Ptychodera flava | reverse complement strand
AGTTCTTGCAAGTAGCATATGGTACCTGTGTACCAAATCTGACTTCAATCCGTTCAGGCGTTTTTGAGTTATCGTGTAAACAGACAGACAGACACACACACACACACTAACACACACATACACATACACACACACACACACACACACACACGGACAGACAGACAGACATCGCTATGACAATAGCCCACGTGTTTACACACGTGAGCTAAAAATGAATTTTGGATATAATACTGACCACAATAAGACTAAAATATGCATAGCAACAATGATCACGCCCCTTCACAACCTGCAGCATTTCTAAAATTTGATAATTTTTCAAAGTTTTTTTGAGTTTTTCTTTACCCAATATGTATTAATAACCAAATATGTAAGAACATTTCACCCAATAAATAATAATATTCGATCCAATTTGTAATATAAAACGAATAGGTAATAAAATTCTAACCAATATATAATCCTAGCCAAATACGTAATAGCATTTAGCCCAATACGTACATTCGCATACAAAATCACTTCAACGTCCAATCCTCGGGACATTTCTTCATTATCTTCAAGTAAATTCTCAACCTTCAAGTGCTCGTGACATAGCAATGGACTATGTTTTCAAAGTACATAACATTAATTAATGAGGTACTATGGAATCGATAGACACCGTGAAGTTGATATACTGAAGATACACTGTGTTAAGCTTAAGTCTTGCTGTTTCGCGCCTGAGACGACTACAATAATTTTGGCATGCAAAAGCCAACAAATGTGTCTGCAAACAATGAGTACAATACGACAAAGTGAAACGTTCTGCAGAACATAGAATAACCAATGAACATAGAGTACTAGTGGCAATTATATAAATGCCAGCTTTGATATTTCCATTTTCTTTGTTGAGTTTAATTTTTATATAACATTTGAAGAGCTGTAACATTTGCAACAGTTATTTAAACTTCAAAACGTTATTGTGAACTAAGTAAACTCGGTTTCATTCCATCGATAAAAAATCCAATGGCCAGTCATCCGCCAGAGTCTGTGGCGTTTTACGTATTACACTTTGTCATCTGTATCATGCATGGTGATTACTTCAAGTCTAATGCAATGTAGTTTTTCTTCATGAAATATAATTAGGAAGTCGTAATGTAATAACTTTAATAAAATTTCCATGCATTCTCTATGGGGACGTTATTACATATTGGGTTAACCCAATATGTAATAAATCGTCAATGCATTCTCTATGGGGACTTTATTACATATTGGCTTAACCCAATATGTAATAAACCTTCCATGCATTCTCTATGGGGACTTTATGGGGACTTTATTACATATTGGGTAACCCAATATGTAATGAAATTTCCATGCATTCTCTATGGGGACTTTATTACATATTGGGTTAAATTTCAAGGTCATAGGCCCTGACGATTTTGAGAAGAAGATTTTTAAAGTATTATTTTTCTGATTTTTCATTGACCTTTGACCTCCCCTATACCTATGCAGCTAAGCTATGGCTATAGCTTATTCTGGCCTATGTTAAAGTCCGAGAGAGCCAGCGTCTATTGGACAATGACCAGTAGGGGACCATATTGCACTCCACAATTTTGGGGATTCCACTTGACCTTTGACCTTGGTATCTTCCTGTAACTCATTTATTATGCACATATCTAATTCTGGGCTTGCTAATAGAGCTAGAGGTCTGACTTTTGGCACATAGGAATAACTATGGGAGCAAAGTTTTTCAACAATATGTCACATGACCAGCCACTTCCTGTACCTCATTAATTATGTACATATCTAATTCTGGGCAAGCAAATAGAGCTAGAGGTCTGATTTTTGGTATATAGGGAAAACTAAGGGATACAATTTTTTTGACAAAATGTCATGTGACCTGGGTGACCTTTGACCTCAAATATACGTATTTGTCCATTACTGAGTAACCACAAGAGCTACACCCTTCATATTTGGTATGATGGGACACCTAGTGATGACACATCCTGTACCTCATTAATTATGCACATATCTAATTCTGAGCCAGCAGATAGAGCTAGAGGTCTGATTTTTGGTATATAGGGATAACTATGGGATACAATTTTTTGGTCAAAATGTCATGTGACCTGGATGACCTTTGACCCCAAATATACATTTATGTCCACAACTCAGTATCGACAAGTGCTACAGCCTTCACATTTGGTATGATGGGACACCTAATGATGACACATCCTGTACTTCATTAATTATGCACATAACTCATTCTGGGCAAGACAATAGAGCTAGAGGTCTAATTTTTAGTATATAGGGAAAATTAAGGGATACAATTTTTTTTGACAAAATGTCATGTGACCTCGATGACCTTTGACCTCAAATATACGTATTTGTCCATTTCTGAGTAACCACTAGAGCTACACACTTCATATTTGGTATGATGGGACACCTAATGATGACATATCCTGTACCTCATTAATTATGCACATTTCTAATTCTGAGCTAGCGAATAGAGCTAGAGGTCTCATTTTTGGTATATAGGGATAACTAAGGGACACAATTTTTTTTTTCAAAATGTAATGTGACCTGGATGACCTTTGACCCCAAATATACATTTATTTCCACAACTCATTATCGACAAGTGCTACACCCTTCATATTTGACGACATATCCTCTACCTCATTAATTATGCACATATCTAATTTTGGGCAAGCCAATAGAACTAGAGGTCAGATTTTTGTTATATAGGGATAACTATGGGATTCAATTCTTTTAACAAAATGTAACATCACCTCGATGACCTTTGACGTCGATTTCACAAATACTACTATAGCCTTCCATGTTTTTGCATATGTATTTCTCTATTGCCCCTGTGCACAGAGATGTCTCGAAACCCGGCTATCGCTGCTTTGCAGCTATATTTAAAACTCTCTTAATCAGAAATTTCCTCACTTTAGTTGGCAATCAAAGCGAGCAGTCATCTCGAGTTGCCTACATCACAGTAACCCACGGCAGAATATCCTTTGACCCAAAATAAGTAAAGGCTATATGGGGTAGATCATGCATTGTCAATGTGCAATTTTCATTGCATTTACCCGATTTTATAATAACTAAATACTGTGTAGAGAAGGATATCCAATCTTTGACAATAGTCTGTTTTACTCGGACAGCATGGCAAGAGTAGGACAGGTAGCTGCACTGAGATCACAGCAGTGTGACATTTTAAGGTAAAACATAAATTTAAATTGTCCTCACAAAGGATTTGAGTTACACAGTCCCATATGTCTGCATGCTCGAACAACAGTCGTACAGCTATGTCTGAAATACAAATGTAAAAAAAACCTTATTTATTATGTCTCTGAGTCAAGGAAATGAAATAAAAATCGAGTATTTCAATTGGAGACTAAACCTATATAATTGAATGAGACACTACTTTGTTTTGACTATAAGTCCACCACTAAATGGGTGTACAACTTGTAAAATCACGCACCTATTCTACGCAACTTGTCACGTAGATATGTGGATACTTTTAACAAGTTTAGCAGGGATGTGTTGAGTATATTACTCTGCTTACAAGAAAATACTGATGACAGCGACTGACAACGCGCAACGTCGTGCACGGGCAAACTGGAAATGAAAAGTCTAAAACATGATATTATTTTCATAAGTATTAAAAATAATAATTCGTAATTATGAAACATTGATATCACTAAAACAGAGTTAGTATTTCATCCGGGTTGAGCTTCCTTCCTGTGGAGCAGTAGTCGACAAAATCGCTGTAGGTGTATGAGTTGTGTATGACATGTGCGGCCGACCGGGGTGTCCAGTATACTATCGAGTATATACAAGGGGAATCATTGTATACTGGACGCCCCGGCCGGCTGCCCGAAGCATGCCATACACAATTTATACACCTACAGCGATGAAATAATGACTTGGTTTAGGTGATATCAATGTTTCTTGATTACGATTTATTATTTTTGACAATTATGAAAATAATATCATTTTTTAGACTATTCATTTCCAGTCTGCCTGTGCGTCGTGTTGTAATTTGGCTTGGTTTCACGATCTATGTTGCTTGCTTCGGAATTTCACGTACAATCGTGATATGAACATTAACATGATAAGTAGCAAAACTGACGCTCGCCTACTCTCTTTGATATAGTGGTAAAATACGGTCACCGTGTTTTTGTTTCTCAGTAGTAAGTGGAACACAAAACCAGTATGTGTCAGCCTTATCTGAAGGAGCTGGGCGTTTTCGCTGAAACAGTTTTAAGCATCAATGTGTCGCCATATAAATCTCTAACTTGTAACAAGTACTGATAAGTTTTGTTTTTATCCCTTTGCGCTGTTAAATTAATCATCGTCTAGCTCGTTTATTTACTATGACCTTTTTTGCCTTTATAGACCGGATGAAGGGTGATAATATACGAGATGGCAATAACAGGTTGCTGACCTGTAAAAACTACTTAAGTAACGGGCGTTTGAAAAACGGTTGTACCAATCAGCTTTTACCTTTGTCATAAATATGTGCACTGCTCTCCCAAAAACATTTGCTTCGACAAACATATATTTACAAGCTTGGGCAATACTTGTCAGAGTAGAACTGAACTTTGTCAATGCAAGTAACAGCTGTTCGGTAGCACTGGCCTAGCTCATTTGTCCAATATGTCTTACTTCTAGCAACCCTGCAGTCGCGACGGTATACGCCACCACAGTCGCCTGGGTAGTCGCTGTGCTAATCACTTATATGCGAAGTGACTAGCCAGACCCTGTATGCGCATTGTCGGTTGAGTCAACTTGTATTCGTTTGACAAAGCATGCATTATATGATTAGTTATAAACTGTTTCACATGTGTCCGTTGGTAACCAAGCAATACCACTTAGACCTACTTAGGCGCTGGTTTAGGGTTAGCCCTGCGTACAGGTCTGTGTGTTCCCGGCGTTTTACGGCCTCCAGCACAGCCCCGCAACGGTCCATGGAGATAACTGGGGACTCAGCGGTTAGGATCTGGACTGCAACGAAAAATAACAAACAAACAAATAAACCTGTCTTTTTGGCCGAAATTCTGCTCTATCGGGGCAATTGCCTTGCATTTTTGTGAGTGAAACCTAGCGTCATATCCCGATGACAATACATAATATTTGAAGGTAATAAAGAACATGAAGTCATCTTGTCTCCATGGTGATTTCAATGATGACCTATGCTGCTTTTTTTTCAAATGGCATTGCTTTTTGAAGTACATTTTGACGGCTGATTAGAACTTCATACGCTTGTGGTGCCCAGTACTGAGGGCGCTGTGGCGACTTGTCTCGGTGACCGCGATATGGAATAGTGAACTGTTTAACACAAGTCATTTATATAAACTTGCTGTTCTAGAGGTCAACATAAGAAATGCCTTGCGGACAGGTATTGAGTGAATCTCTATCATGTGTCTAGAGGTTTCAAGGATGGAGCATGTGTCAGTCTATTCCTGGTTTGGAGAGATTTTGCGATGAGTTGGAGAATTGTAAGTTGTGAGAATTCGTTCTTTTTATCGAAATCGTAGCGGGAGAGCAGTCGCCAAAAGCGTTTGCATCCCGCCCTTTGGTATGATTTTCCATCTGGACATCTGAGAACGTAGATATGAATTCATATAAGCAGTCGGGTGATATTTGACATATACAGATATTCTAGTCCTGAGTACATGTACGTTTGGTTACAAAGCAGTGCCTTGTCAGGTTTTTTTTCTGACTGAAAAGAGGGTATTTCCGTGATCAAATGTGACATTGAGTTTTACATGTTTTCCTAATTTTTATTTTCTTTTCTTTTCCAGTTTTAGACCATGGCGACATTATGCATTCCTAATAATAGTATCATCACAGCAACAAACACTTTATATATCATTTGTAATGGCCCGGCTACTGGATATACGAGGAAAGTCACCGAAAACTCATTTCGGCCGAACTTTACAACTAGAAATCCAATTGCATCTTTACTCCAGAAGCACGCATTTACGATCTTCAACACGTGAAAGCTGTGATTAATCCACGATTAAAGCATTTGCTATTTTTCAGTCTAATCGACTTCGTCGACTCCAAGTGTTTGAAAATGTTTAAGTGCTTCTGACATGGTCCATTCAAATAAAGTCATAAACAGTTCTGCGTATCGGCTCAACGTCGTGTCGTTGTCAATTTTGATTATAATATCACAATAGGAACAATGTCCGCTTTTAACAGCCAAGGTATTGTATGGCTTGCGTCGAGGTTATCAAAGGGCGTACTGTCGGCACATGTATGACTAAGTAAATACCGGCTCTGCTAATTTTAGACTGTGTCAATGTTTGTTTAATACTTTGCCGGGGTAAGCCTCCTGCAGATTGACCTTTCTATGACAGTGGAGTATCGTATGCTCTCCTCAGTTACAGTAATTGTAAAGGTCAGAAGCTGACATTGACTTGGTTGAAGTTGTTGAGTGTGTAACATAAAGTTATTTCAGCAAGGTTTTGACGCATTGATGAGTAGGTATGTGGATTCGCGCACGCGTAGAGTGAACGAGATTGACATGATGTTTCTACCATATCACCACTACATCGTGGTCAGTAATAAAGTTAAGATAACTCTACTACATCGCATTTTCTAAATTATTAATTATTCAGGAGGTCATAATCGTATTCCGTGTAATCTTCGGACACAAAGCAAAAGCTACTCAGAATGTCAAACGTCAAAGCTGACGATAAACATAAGTTTGAAGTGTTTTAAAGCACTGTTCGCGATCCCTGGGATCGCCTTTGTTCTAGTCTGTAAGACGACTATGGAGATGTTATAGCCTTGTGTTTTCCATTGAAATTGTAATCTGGTGGTTACATTTCCTGATGAGACAATCTGGTACCAACACAGGCTTTTTATCATGTTGCAAAATGAGTTACAATGCTGTACCCACTTCAAGTTTTCTCTAATCCGGCTACAGCGTCCTTTTTGACATGGCAAATTCGGCATCTGGAATTCGAACGTCTAGAAGCATGCACAATTCTTGGAGAGTAGGTCATTGACAATGGCATAGTCCCCACTTGTAATAGGGCAGTATTAGTCTTGATTGGGCTGGGAAATGTGGTCATTAAGAAGTATCACTGGAGTGTATATATTGAGATCTATGGGTACATAGGTCTATGTCGTTGTTCCCAATTTGAAACACATGAGGAATGTCTAAGCTATGGTTCTAAATCGGGAAAAAAGATCATACCTCTAGCTGTATTGGCCAGCTAAGAAATACATATGTGCATAATAAATGAGGTACAAGATGTGACATCTTAAGGTCTAATATCCTATCAAAATTGGAGGGTATAGAACTTGTGGTTACTGGGTTATGCATATATATGTATAATCAAGGTCACAGGTCATCGAGGTCATGTGAAATTTTGAAAAAAAAATTGTATTGCTAATTAATCCCTATATGCCACAAATCAGACGTCTAGCTCTATTCGCTTGCCCAGAATTAGATATGTGCATAATTAATGAGGTAAAGCGTGTGGTGTCATAAGGTCGCCGATCCTACTAAATATAAAGGACATAGCACTTGTGGTTAGTTATTTATTGACAAAAAATATATATATTTTAGGTAAAAGGTCATAGAGTTCACATGGCATTCGATCAAAAAATTTCTGTCCTATAGTTATCCCTATATACTAAAAATCAGACATCCAGCTCTATTGGCTTGTTCAGAATTACATATGTGCATAATTAATGAGTTACAATATGTGGCGTCATAAGGGCTTCCATCGTACCAAATATGGAGGGTGTACCACTTGTGATTACTGAGTTATGGACAAATGTATATATATTTCAGGTCAAAGGTCATTGAGGTCACGTGACTCCTTTTCAAAAAAAATTGTATTGCTAAGTTTTCCCTATATACCAAAAATCAGACCTCTAGCTATATTGGCTCGCTCAAAATTATATAGGTGCATAATTATTGAGGTACAATATGTGGCGTCATAAGGTGTCCCACCATACCATTTATGAAGGGTGTAGCACTTGTTGTTGCTGAATTATGGACAAATATGTATGTTTGAGGTCAAAGGTCACCAAGGTCGCATGACATTTTGTAAAAAAAAAATGTATTGCTAAGTTACCCCTATATACTAAAAATCAGACCTCTAGCTCTATCGGCACGCTCAAAATTATATATGCGCATAATTAAGGAGGTACAATAAGTGGCTTCATAAGGTGTCCCGTCATACCATATATGAAGGGTGTAGCACTTGTGGTTGCTGAGTAATGGACAAATGTGTATGTTTGAAGTCAAAGGTCACCAAGGTCATGTGACATTTTGTCAAAATATCTGAGATATCTGCATGAACGGATGGATGAACGGATGGACGAACGGACGGACATGACCCAATCTATAAGCCCTCTTGACTTCCGGGGGGACTAAAAGCTGTGTCACTCCATCCTTTTGTAGAATTGCCTTATACATGGAAGTCTATGGAGAGCTGCCTTGTACATGGGAGTCCATGGAGTTGTAAATTAAAAAGTCCCTTAACACGGCCAGATTTGATCGCATTGTGAAACAAATCAACGTGCATCTGTATGGGGTAGGGTACTATCCTTGTGCAAAGTTTGAAAGAAATTGACCAAGGCATGTCTGAGATATCTGCGTGAACGGGCGGACGGACGGACGGACATACGGACGGACGGACGGACATGACCCAATCTATAAGTCCCCCAGGACTTCGTCCGTGGGGACTAAAAATCGACTGGTACAGCTAATATGTCCAAGCTGCATTCATAGATGCCGTAAAGCTCTTCGCTTCGTGCGCTGCGCAGCCACTAGATCCAGTACTTTTTTGTGATAGCGCGAGGTCAACATTGAAATTACGCGATTTTTGCTGTTTATCTTCATAAACTTTTCGTGAATGGCTGAAGATATTTTTCACAATCCGGAAAAAAAACTGATAATTTTTCCAAACTCCAGCCTTCCTATGACATCTATCGTTGTACGTCGTAAATATCACTAAACATGTGTAGTCAACTTAATGTTTGAACAGTTCGTGAATGTGTACCACACACAACCCATCCTGAAGTGGAGTGACCAAATAGCGGAGTAATATTAACAACCGATATGGTTAACATATCATTCCTAAGTAACCAACTTTCCATGAGTACTGCAAGGAGAAAGAAAGAACAACTCTTTATTTGTCGCTAATTTCGGAATGTCGCGAGGAAAACGATCATTACCAAAGAATGAATGTGCGATAAAGGGTTAACTGCAATACAAATTGTCAGTCTTACTTATAGAGCGAGAAGTCCAATGACAAATTTCGTACACATAACGGTGAAATCCATTATTGCCTTAAGTTTGTTGACTATCAGTCTTAACTTCTGACGGCAACTGTTGAAATTTTGTTATAGCAATGTGTGTTAAGTTGCCTTATATTATAAATAAATCAACTTATAAAATGTTACGGATCGTGGAACGCAAGCAAAAGCAAAAACGCAAGGCACTAAATCACGCTTACAGTGAGGAATTTTATGCCTTCAAATTGGAATATTTAGACGTAATACAACTGTCAGTGTACAGCCAATTCTGACACAGAGGTACAGTAATGAAGTCAACTGATGACATTCAGAAGGGTGGGAATTCAAGATTGGGGCGCTGTTAATGCACAGGGTGATACAAACCCATACAAGATTACCATCTGTGATGCAACCTGAAAACCATACAGGATTACCATCTGTAGAAATGATGCATCTTGAACAAGGTCAAAGGTTGCTGAGGAAATTCAAGTACAAGAGCAAAATTACAATATGTATTGTACAGATAAAACAGACAAACAAGCAATCAAAACAAAAAATAGGGAGACAACAACCAAATAAATATAACATTGCACATTTTGGAAACAGATAATATGAAGTAAGTAAACAAAAATAACAACAACAACAAAAGAGATAAGCTATTGATACTGGCACTAAAAAGCTCATGTCATTAGTAAATATTTCGACCTTAGCCGCGGCAGAAGTAAGATTACTGTCCTGTGCGATTTCATATTTCTTCAACTGAGCAAATAGTTTTGATTTTCCATGAACATACTAGTTGGTGATGGGAAATATGCTAAGGCTTCAAGTTATGCCGTATGTTTTATCTTTGCAGTCATCATATTACCATCAGATTTTCATATCTGCTTTCGAAGAAAAATCGAAAATCAGTTAGCCGAATCGATTTTCAAAAGCACTACGCTCATGTTTAGCCTAGTAAGAAAGTTTTATATGATAAAATAACGAAGTAACATTTACAAATAATGGTTGCATTTCAGCTTAGAGTGAGTTCGTGAATCGTGTCAAAAGCAATTGTTTACTGTGTGTTACGCAACCGTCAATTCAATAGTAACTTTATTGTTAGGACGTCGGCAATCGGCATGACTTGTTTGTGAACTGTCGTCCGCCAAAGACTTCTGCTCTCGCCTCCTATTTACACTAATACCCTATGCTATATGTATATTTCATTTTTGTCAATAATTAATTGATATTCTCTATGAAATCTGACTGATACAATTTCAATCGGTTGTAAAATTACACCAGGCTTACCCTTGCAAAGACTTGGCTCCCACGTACACTATGTACATCTCTGTGATTGCTATGCACCAATTACAGGCCTGTACACAGTCTGAAATGAGCGTATGTGCTTACTTCACTTCTACCTCCATTAGCCATAGACAGATTAACATTTGTATATTTATTCATGAAAAGCATTTACGCTTTAATACTTTCTTTTCCATTTTTTACAGGAAGATAACACACGTTAAGTAAATACTGTAATTTCGGAAAGAAACTTGGTGGTGCACCAATGTCAAAAGGTCTAAACCACAAGTCATTTGATATGGACATCCAGCCAGCTGATGTTTAAAGTTTTCAGGGTTTGGTCTTAATAATCGTACAACACTACTTCAGAAGAAAATTGCATGCTCAAGGCCCTTGAAGATAGGGTCGCGAAGTAGATGAAATATATTTCATTTTCGTAGTCTTGACAAATAGTTTCTAAACAGCCTGTTGAAATTCAATATCAACAGTTTACGAGTGTAAGCTTACTACAAGGCCGACAATTCACTTCATGTAAGGGAGAGCTGCATAGTTATATCAATTTGACACTACAAATATCGGTTAAGGGGACAAATGAAGATGATATTATAGACCGTTCTACTTAAATAATGTCTTCGACCGGGAGACTTCAAGATAGGTTTATAATATGTCAGTACATCGCAACTCAACACAAATATGGCCGTACTGTGACCTCTCAGACATTTGTAAAGTTTTATCAAGTTGACCACAGTCTACATTTTTGCGTTGCCACTGTTCACTGTTGATCATTAGAGTACCTAGATATCTCAATGTAACAGATCGCCCGGTACTTGTGTCACTTCCACCATACGAATATTACAAACTGATCTCAACTTCTGTATCTACATTAAAAATCACACTACTTATCTGTAAACGTAGAATTTTATCATAGAGTGCTTATTTTTATCTTTTCCAAATAGTTATTCTTAGCAAAGCATTATATCGGTTTTCGGAAGTATTTCTGTTGTTCAATGTTTCCTGCTGTGAGGTAACTTACATAAAGGAACCGTTGGCTATAACAAACACTGACAAGATTAGAGAGATGTCAATACACACCCGACGATGTTTATTGATGTTTTTGATGAAATAGGATAACCAGAAGTTTATAATTGACCCACAATATACCTATCTTTGGTCACGAGAGCCCTTGAGTAACGTTAACGCCATATTTGTTTCGACAGGTTGCCAGGACGTTGAGAAGGTGCACGCCACTAACGAAGTTTGATGATCTCCTGGCTTTGTCTATGGCATGGCCATGGCTGCCAGCAAACGGAGGGATCCCCAGGTTAGCGGATTTCACAATTTTTTCGCACGATTTTACGTCAGTAGTATGTAGCAGGCAAAGTGTTCATTCAACTGTTCTAACTTAATTCAGTTTTGACGGACATGCAATGTTACCCAGTCTAACTTAAAATACAATGAATCTGCCGGACTGAAAACCTTGGCTGACGCCACTATACTATATATGACTAAAGCTTATTAACATGGCTTTCTAGAATCCCATAGAAAGAAAAACAACTTTGTCTAGTGCATTACAAGGTACATTCACGCTCCTTCCTGACTATGGTCAACGTTATCCTCGAAGTAAAGGGGTCATAGTCCGTGGTGAAAATATTCAGCTGTTTCAGATAATGGCGTTCATGCCTGCATTTAATCACGATATTGTTTAAACACAATGCTTCTGTATGTTAACAAAAGGTAAGAAACGTTATTAACCAAAGTCCTCGCGTATCGGTATTCTGTTAGAATTTAAAATACGTTTAAAGCTTAGTCTATTAAAATATTATATATATATATATATATATATATATATATATATATATATATATATATATATATATGTGCACAAGTTGTACTCTTTACCTATCTCCATCTTGACACGTGTCAATGAAATATTGTCAACAATGACAATATGGTGCTTTGAAATCAACGTGTTAGCCGTTTCTCTTTTCATGACTAAATATTATCTCCGTTCATAGCAAATCTAATGAAGCGTACAAACTTTTGTATTAAGTCTAAGTAATTGGCAGTTGACAGCACGCCGACAATAAATATAGGTAACAACCGCAAACCTGGTGTTTCTCATTGTCCATTCTTTTAGTTTAACGAGATTCGGGTCAAAGCTCAGTCGTTGACATTGTTGTATAGTCAGTATTTCTGTCAATATTTCTGAAGTCAAGAAATATACCAATTCAAATATTTTATACTAACAATAGATAACACTATATGAAACAAGTTAGATAAACTTTAATCTACTGTGTATTTTCAAATGAGACACAGCTTATTGGTATCAGAACTAGTGAGACAGGGATTCACATCTGAAAGACTCGTGAAGACTTTCTAAAAGTTCTACGGTCGGTATGATGACATTGCGGCCAAATACGAAACCTCGGTCACTCAAATGATTAGCGACAGCATTCCCGGCTTTGACTTAATACAGTGATTCATATACAGTTGCACTTCATACAATATTTAGATAATTTTTCGACCAATCCTGATGGATGTAGCATGCTAGCAGGGTACGCTTACCCTTTCCGAACACCTGGCACCACCACTAACTGTCAGTGGTCCAGGATGGTCCTACTTAAATTTGTAAATCTCAAAAACACGATTGGAACTAATTTGGGATAATTGGATTGGCAACATTTCTCAAGAATTTTAGAAATTTGTCTAATATTACACTACATTTTCTTACCATCTTTAAAATTTTATTGAAAATTTACGATGCTGTTGAATTGTTATGAGTAAGAATCAGTGCATGATAGTATCTAATGTAATATTGTTCAAAACATTTGAACAATATTCATATTTGAATGAAAATATGAGAGTTTTTCTGTAGTATCTTCATTACTGAAACAGTAGTAATAATCTCAGTTTGTCACTTTTCCTCGACCAAAATGAAGACTTTCGATTGATTTACAGTTAAGCCAGTCAGGGTCATTTAAAATGTGCCCTGACTCAATTTAATGTTTATGAAGCCTTAAATTCACGAAAAAGTCAGGGGCATTTCAGAAGTGCCCTGACTCAAAAGTCGTTAAGTAGAGAAATTTTAAGCATTTTGTCTCATTTGTTTAGTACATTTACACAAAAATGAACTTTTTTTCATGAAAATGAATCCGATGAAAGAGGTATGCAATAATCGTTGTGTTTTCGTTGTTTTGTTCGATGAGAACAATATTTCAAATTTTACACTATTCTTTCATTTTGTAAAATTTGAGCTGTAAAAATTTCGATTTCGTTACATTTTTCTGATAATTATTCTCATCCAATTTTCCCAAATTAGTTCCAATCGTGTTCAAATGTCCTGGTTATTTATTACCAGGACCTGGTAATGTATTATTTTCAGGTGCCGCAAACTGGTAAATTTCATCAATTTTGCAAAATTATCACAAAACATGTTTTGAAGGCTGATATACTGATTTTCCTGATTTTTGTCCTTGACCTAAAATCTGGAGGGGAAAGTAGAGCTGTTCGTAACTGCCCTCCCACTGGAATACACGGAAAATGTACCCTCCCACTGAATTTTGATGCCCTCTGCCCTCCAGTATATATGGTTGACCCCCCATTCCCAACAACAATGCAAGCTCCCAACTGCCCTCTCCCAATTACTGGAATGCCCCTATGCCCACTAGAAAACTAAGATCAACGCAAAACCGTGCGAGCAGCTAGCAGTATACCTTGGAATATTGCTCCCCTCGAAGTTATGCGCTCTATCCCCCACAAGTTCTATCAACCACGGCTTTCCCCTCCCTCTACGTATTTTCAGGTACCCACGGTCAAAAAGTTTCTACCCGCCCCCTGAAAATAATTAAATTTCTTCCCCGCCCACAGTAAATATAGATTTTTTCTCCCCGCCCGCTGATTAGTTTTTAAATTTGCCAGTCCGCTGAAAAACTGCGCACGAACAACCTTTTGCACGAACAGTTAAATTGGCGGCACTTGTACCCTGAATGGAAATGATTATTGGACCAGTTTGATATCATATTTCCTTGTTAAGGCTATAATCGTTATTAGTTGAGTTATTAGATGAGTTCAGTTCATGTTCCAAATCACAAGGAAGTGATCAAATGACCATCTTGCGCCAGCTTTGCTGTCCCTCGTACTGTTGTCCTTGGCAATGAATAAAAGAATCAGAACGAAGATGGGTATAAGACAAATATAAGTTCTGTGTATTGTGCATCAGCATTTTCTGCATACCAATTTACGTGCCGTAAGATGATGATGTACAACTCACTAAATTGTATGTATAAATGTAAGCAAGACCTGGGCTTGGTACTGAAATCCATTTTAAATCCATGTATATGTTTGTTTATCATCCAACATGCAGTCTGAATCTGAGCTTAGCAGTGTATATTTTATTGTTTACCATCACTGGAATCTGAGTATAGCAGGGTATAACTTATTGCTTACTATTACAGGATCTCATTGATGCAGCAGAGCGAGGTGATGTTGAGAGGGCTAAGTCTTTGTTAGATGATGGATTTGATGATGTCAATGGTAGAGATTACTTTCGGGGTTTGGTGAGTATTACGAACATCTGTTTCATGTTGTAAATATGTACAAACCTAATTCAGTGAAATCCGCAAACAAAGAATATAAGAAATATTTTGGTATGTTAAGGTCGCTATCTCTCATAACCGATCACTAAAATAGAAAAATAAAGTAAGTTAAGTGCATCACGGAAGGGTCGAGATTTCCCTAAATCTCGTGTATCACGATATCTGTAACTGATCGCGGGAACCTACTCGGTTGCTCGAAGGGTGACCCCAACAAGTCATCACGAGTTATGTTTATTTTCGGAGCAATTTTTGCGTGAAACGTTAGTTAACCTCCGACTGGAATCAACCACGGACTCTGTTCATAGATATATTCGTTATTGAAGAAATTAAAGTCCAACCTTTGTCGAAATCTTACGATATATTGCCTACTCAATGAACCGATCTCGGACACACGTATCCTCTTAGGCCTAAAGCCTTTAGAAGATCGGGTGATAACGCTCACTTGCTCACCGTGAACTGACAGATACAATGTTTCGACAATTCAGATGTCTTGCAAATTTTATGTTATTCTCATAACAGAAGTCCAAACGTTAATAAGGCAACCGATGTGTCTAAAGCTTAGCGGCTGTCCTAACACGACATGTCATTTCCACGTGTGAGAACACGTGTACATTATTACAAACCATACGGTAGTTTTCAGGGCTACCATTTATATAAAAAGCAATTGTATCGTACCAGTACTTTCGGTCGTAGATGGTGGGGGGGGGGGCGGTTTAAAAAATGGGCCCCCTCACCCTGCCTG
>LD373974.1:105617-129008 GCA_001465055.1 Ptychodera flava | reverse complement strand
CAAAATAATGAAGAATTGAAGTTCAATTGACGGAACTACGCGTAAAAACGTCATTGCAATATTGTTAATGTACGGCTTCTAATATAAGTCTTTTTGATGTCATATCCACCATAGCTGCAACGCAAAGCCAGTCCAGATAGCTGGTACGTTGCGTCATGGCGAAGCGACGTTGATGGACGTCCGTTTTGTGGAGTGACCGTGCTTCACATAAGTCATTTCATCTGTCATAGAATGGTCGAAATAAATTATTTTAATCCAATTATTTCACTGGTGATTATAACGAATTTTAAAGGTCTTTGTTTACGAATGCTGCAAAGACGTACAATGGACAATGCAATGCGCATTGTTTTGTTTTGTTCGTAATTTTTTTGGTAAATAGCTACTTTGTGTCAATTGCTTACGTTTCTAGTTTTTATTTATTATTTGATTTGTTACCTTAAATATCAGTATGCAAGCTGTGTGTTTTGTTAATTTTTCATCACAATGAAAGCATACTCCTTGATTACTGTGCCTTTTTTAATTGCAATAATATTGTCGAAAGTTTTCGGTATATGCCTCATACCGTGTCGACAAGATTTAGTTCTTATTGGTGAATAGCAATTTTAACATTGTTTAAATTTTGTAGGACGGTCCCACAGCATTGCATGCAGCTTCTAAAGGAGGTCATGCAGACGTCGCTGAAGTGCTGATTAAACATGGTGCAGATGTCAATGCTAAGAATTGGGTAAGTAAATGTGACTCGGTACTCGATATGGATATCGGAATCGTAATACTTCAACATTTTCATTTATCTCTCTCCCACTTTAACGTTACAGTTACTAAATCGTATAATGCCATTTTATGGTGTCCTGGTCATACAATCCCATTGCAATACAGTAACTTCAAAATGTAGAAGAACAAATTATGCTAAGATTGCCGCGATCTGTTCGCAGAGAGAGTGACCAACCACTCGTATGACGTGTGACTTTATTCAAATGATTTTGCACGAAGACCGGTAACAGTGTATCATTATTTCAAAGTTGTATTTGTTCTGGTTGTTTGTTAAGCGATATATTCCACAACAATAATGTTCGCCTCGAAAAAATATAACGGCAGAGAGACAGATATACAGAGAGAGAGAGAGAGAGAGAGAGAGAGAGAGAGAGAGAGAGAGAGAGAGAGAGAGAGAGAGAGATGTGTCTTTGAAAAATCTATTATCAAAATTTGGAATATTTGAAAGTGGATTATTTAATGCCTATGACGTGCTCTTTAGACAGATCTACTATACAAAATGTGGTTTTGAAAAATTCACAAAAAGAGCTATTATTTAGCAAAGTTTGAGAAAATTGACATTAGTAGAAACTATCAATAATTAATAAATTACCCTCTCCCATTCCTAAAATGTTGGGCATATTTGTCGCAATTTTGGTTAAAAAATAAATATCGTGGCTTTTTAGCCCAATTTTAATGTAAGTAAAATCTTCAAAGCAGCTTAAATTTAAAATTTGTTTGTTCTTTTACAGTGTAAAAGTGAAAAATGCAATCATGATATAAATATGAAAATGATGACCTGTTTTATTGATTTTTAGTGATTTTGTGAAAAATCATGAATTTTTAATGTCATTTTGTAAAAAAACAAGCGCGGTGACCCCATCTTTTTTCCCCAGTTTTGGATTACTCTCACATGTAGGTATTCAAAAAAAACCATTTGAAAAAAATTACATTACTTTTCCTTTTTCCTATCGTACATCCTTAATTTCCCATCACAATGAAAGCATACTCCTTGATTACTGTGCCTTTTTTGATTTCAATAATATTGTCAAACTTTGGTATATGCCTCATACCATGCCGACATGATTTAGTTCTTATTGGTGAACAGCAATTTTAACATTGTTTAAATTTTTGTAGAACGAATCCACAGCATTGCATGCAGCTTCCAAAGGAGGTCATGCAGACGTCGCTGAATTGCTGATTAAACATGGTGCAGATGTCAATGCTAAGAATGGGGTAAGTAAATGTCACTCTGTACTCGATAAGGATATCGGAATCGTAATACTTCAACAACTTAATTTATCTTTCTCCCACTTTAACGTTAAAGTCACTAAATCGTATAATGCTATGACATTTTATTGTGTCCTGGTCATACAATCCAACTGCAATACTTCAAAATGTAGAAGAACAAATTATGCTAAGGTGGCCGCGGTCTGTTCGCAGAGAGAGTGACCCATCACTCATATGGCGTTCGACTTTATTCAAATACTTTTGCACGAAGACCGGTAACAGTGTATCATTATTTCAAAGTTGTATTTGTTCTGGTTGTTTGTTTAGCGATATATTCCAAAAGAATAACGTTCGCTCGAAAAAATATAACGGCAGAGAGAGAGAGAGAGAGAGAGAGAGAGAGAGAGAGAGAGAGAGATGTGTCTTTGAAAAGTCTATTATCCAAATTTGGCATATTTGAAAGCGGATTATTTAATGCCGATGACTTGCTCTTTAGACAGACCTACTAAACAAAATGTGGTTTTGAAAAATTCACAAAAAGAGCTATTATTTAGCAAAGTTTGAGAAAATTGACATTATTAGAAACAATCAATAATTAATAATTTACCCTCTCCCATTCCTAAAATTTGGGGCATATTTGTCGCAATTTTGGTTAAAAAATAAATATCGTGGCTTTTTAGCTCAATTTTAATGTAAGTAAAATCTTCAAAGTAGGTTAAATTTAAAATTTGTTTGTTTTTTTACAGTGTAAAAGTGAAAAATGCAATCATGATATAAATATAAAAATGATGACCTGTTTTATTGATTTTTAGTGATGTTGTGAAAAATCATGAATTTTTAATGTCATTTTGTAAAAAAACAAGCGCGGTGACCCCATCTTTTTCCCCCAGTTTTGGACTACTCTCATATGTAGGTATTCAAAAAACCCCATTTGAAAAAAATTACATTACTTTTCCTTTTTCCGATCGTACATCCTTAATTTCCCATCACACTGAAAGTATACTCCTTGATTACTGTGCCTTTTTTGATTTCAATAATATTGTCAGACATTTTCGGTATATGCCTCATACCATGCCGACATGATTTAGTTCTTATTGGTACACAGCAATTTTAACATTGTTTAAATTTTTGTAGAACAAATCCACAGCATTGCATGAAGCTTCTGAAGCAGGTCATGCAGACGTCGCTGAAGTGCTGACTAAACATGGTGCAGATGTCAATGCTAAGGGTTGGGTAAGTAAATGTGACTCGGTACTCGATATGGATACCGGAATCGTAACACTTCAACAATTTCATTTATCTCTCTTCCACTTTAACGTTACAGTCGACCTCACTAAATCTTATAATGCTATGACATTTTATGGTGTCCTAGTCATATAATCCCACTGCAATACTTCAAAATGTAGAAGAACAAATTATTCTAAGATGACCGCGGTCAGTCCGCAAAGAGGGTGACCCACCACTCACATGGCGTTCGACTTTATTCAATAATTTTGCACGAAGACCGGTAACAGTGTATCATTTTTTCAAAGTTGTATTTGTTCTGGTTGTTTGTTTAGCGATATATTCCACAACAATAGCGTTCGCCTCGAAAAAATATAACGGCAGAGAGACAGATATACAGAGAGAGACAGACAGACAGAGACAGAGTGATGTATGTCTTTGAAAAATATATTATCCAAATTTTGAATGTTTGATATCGGATTATTTAATGCCTATGACTTGAATTGCTCTTTATATTAACCATACATTGGTAAATCGATTTTCGCTTACATCCTAATGGTATTTCAGTTTTCAAATATTTCTGTTAGGCACCACTGCAGGGTATTATTGTCGGTTGTTAGGCCTCGCTGATGAACGCACCCATGCAGTACATCACCCTGGTTTATGTCTCAATACAGCATAGTACAAAAGAACCAATCGTGTACCGTATAATAATGTAATTGAGGTTAAAAGTTACGTGTGTTGAAATGTTTCTTCAACTGGGCGTATATTTGTTGATTTTTTTATTCTGAGATCACGATCAAACCTGACAAATCCGTCGATCGAGCTCGACTGTTGGGTACCCGGAGGTGTGTCTGCATTGATAAAGTTGTCTACTTTTTCCCTCTCTTCTATGTTTGACAATGAGAAATCGGACGATTTCCGTCCGCTTTTTCCTGTTTTTTGGTTACTTTTTCGGAGATTTGATCCGGCTCGCGTTTTTTTTGAGCAAGACCGCCAAGAAGACGAAGTCAACATCTGGAATTATTTTAATGTAGCTCAAAACTACGTGTCACATAGTTAATTTATTTGAATCAATAACTTTAAGTAAAAAAACTTCATAATTAGTTGTGGAGTTCGTATGAGTATTCGATATCTACCACTACCAGGCAACATTCAGTTGAGGTGTTGGGTATATCCGGTGCGGGCGCTATGTGTCATTGTATTTACTTGGCAAAAGCTAACGTGTAGGCCGTAGTACGGGCGCTTTTCATCTCGCTGTAACAGGTGTCGAATCTAGTACTGATATACATGTATTTGAAATGAATATACTAAACCAGACATCCATGATAGCGTGATGCTAGCGCCTGTGACTCGGTCTACAGTAAGCGAGCATCAAGAACCTAGTACGGAATAAATGAAAAGCGAGCCCGAACAGAATGCACATCCACTTAGGTATGAGAGTGGTCAATTGTAACGGAAAATGCATGATGACTGAAACAAAACATGCTCCACCATGCTCCAATAACCGACAAGAACTGTTGACCTAGCATTCAAAGCTTAGAAAATCTCCATACAACAGCTAGCAAAGTTATCATAAATAAAATTTGGCCAACAATAGGCGATATTTGGCGACAAATAAGTTACTGTAAATTTACTAGTGTCAAATCCTGATTTCTAGGAGCCGTACCTGACAAGGACAATCATCAAAGGTTGCAATTTACGATGTACTAGTCATTTGTGTCGGTTGTCATGTCGACTGTACTGAACCATGTGCGTAATATCTATATCGAAAATTTACCGTGTGTTAAAAGCAAACAATGTCTTTAGCCGAAAAGATCCGAAATCTTCGCAATCTACAAGCTTACATTTACACAATTCATTATTCATGAGGTTGGCGACTGACGTCCACTGATTAATCCATCCTACTATGCTGTAATTGAGACATAACCCGGAGTGGTGCTCTCGTCACAGCTCCTCTTTCCACTGGAGCAGAATTCGTTCTGATCTCATGGATGTGTGCCCTCAACGATGTAATTGGTCTCTTCTGATCAGCGCTTAAAATGCATGCTAAGATTATTTTTGTGTTTAGATTGAATTTGACAGGTGGATGGTAAAGTGATTTTGTAATGTAAACTGAGCTCAAACTTGGCTTTGTAAATATGGCATCTGTCTTTTATTTTCTTGACGCTACTGAACATAATACTATTGCAGTAGACATCCAAAATTAGAAAAACTCAGGATATTGCTAATTTGTGTTAGAGTAATTTAAACAAAGTAAATGTCTTTAAGCTTTAGTTATGAGATAGAAAAATATTTAAACGAAAAAGATAAAAATCGTAGCATTGTATCTCTTTGTACTCACATTAATATGCTTCCATTTTTTCGTGGCAGACAGAGATCAGTATTTACAATGACAAAAGATCAGCAATACAATATTATCTATGGTCTGGTAGCACGCAGTAATTTACTAAATGTTACATGAGCATAGCCTTATGAACATTTTTGATTCTGTTACTGCCCCAATTCTTCATTCCATCCTTGCATCTGATAAAAGAAGAATACTCGTCTTTGAAAGTTTATGCTCCAGTAACTTTTAGTTGATCATAGCCTGCTACAAATACCTAGGTTATATTTACAATTTGTAATATCACATGACATGTTCTCGAAATGATGGTGTTCTTGCATAAAGCGACCTGCGTTTGCACTTTGTATGCTCTTGGTCAGAAGTGCGCCATTAGCGACACTCGTGCGAGAAAGGTTGGGATGCGAGATCATGCTGAAACCAACATATTACAGTGCGTGTATGTATATACCGTCCGGAGTCCGATGTGACACTTCGATACTCGTTCAGCTCAAAGCGTAGAACTATTAATTATTGAGGTACGTTTAGGTGGAGCAAACATAAATGGCCTTTTATACACAGCAAAATGACTGTGGCATCAAACTAAGGATGTTCATTCATTGGATTGCAAATCTGATTTGAACCCACAACTCACAGCACCTATTCATCTAACGGAAATAGCAGTAGTCAAAAGTAATTGGCGAATTCCCAACCTAAAAGTGAGTTAAACGAACTAACTTGTAGCAATTCATTCTCAGCGCGACAATTCAAAACACTGTGAAGTTCATGAAGCATTTGAACTACATACAGAGTCGTGCATTACACGCAAACTTATGACAGCAATGTTACTAAGCAATGTATATATCGCTGAACAGGGTTTCAGGTTGTTGGCTTCAGCTTGAAATTCCACAGACATGGCCCTGGATCCATCGGCGGAATTCGAACCTTATGCAAGTGTAAAAAACAGCCCGCCTTACGGTCCACCAATGGATCGATGGGAACAATATTGCAATTTCCTTTATTGATTCACGGACTCGGAGAAATGCCTTCTCCTTCGCACTGGAGATTACTCGTTTGGCTTGCTCAGAGGTACTTAGAATATATAGAGTATTGACTGCACGAGACATCCAGAGTTCTTTGGTACTACATTGTATTTATTTCAAAGAAGACAAGCTTACAGTAGCCATCACCCAAGTTTCTCCCATGTCTCGGCACAGAGCGACGACTGACATTGTTTTCGTCTCGCTCCTTATAGTCATTTGTCTATCCATCGTATTGTTAGGACATGTTTAATGACTGAAAGGCGTGGCTTCATGACTACAATACCTAAGAATTTCCGAAAATAGATTCCTTCAGTCAATAAACGTATGGCGTTTATTTGCATGATGCAAAGTCGTGACGTCATTCTATTTGAACTGTCAATTGCACCAAACTCATGTATCTCTTAATGTGTCCCTAGTTATGAAATGTATCAATGACCAGCACCATAGAAATTGTTTGATCTGTCATTCACAATTGTAACCAGCTCATTGACCTTTACGCAGACTAAAGAAGAAGAAATATAAATTTTACTATAACCCAAACGGGATTCGAACCCCCATACACTCACGGCAAAATAATATTCAAGGTGAGGTCTCTGTATCACTACCTACACTGCACTTTGAGCAACTGTATGAATTCATTAAACGCGAAGTTACAGGATCGTGGGCGCACAATATGGGTATTACTGATGACGCAGCAGTTTGCATCGCCTTTACCGTATGATAAAATTAAATAATCATGATGGGCTCTTTCGTGACATATGCAAAGAGGGGTCAAATGATCGTACAGGGAACACAATGTGAAACATATGCGCTCTCCTACAAAAACGAAACATTTTTTTTCAGTTTATTTTCGACTCAAGTTTAATCGCTATATATTCACCGACATTATATGCAAGATCCAACGATAATGAACGCTTGAAACATGACAAAATTATGGGATTCTTGGACCAAACATGGCACGTCCGATCAGTAGCGTGGTTTTTTTTACATTTGCATAGATTTACGATAATCCGGCTTTTATGGGGGAGTAGTCCCTTTTCACCCCAAGGACCCCGGTGTCTATACCAACTGTATACTTTGTCCCATTATGGATGTTATCCAAATATAACGTTATTAGGGAATAGCCATAAACCATGTCATTCTGTATCGTGGTTCGACCGCCCAGAAATATAGTTCCCGTTTTCACGTTTCCTGACTATATATTTAAGATTACAAAAATTCCAACAGTGTAGTGATGGAGTGTTTTTAAACACAAGTTAGAAAAATAAAAACGTATTTTATCACAAAATTATTGAGAATGTGAGAACACACGGCTTCAACACTGGTGTTCTTATACTCTTCGCATACAAGGATCGGAATTGATGTTTTTTTCTCGGTTAAGTTAAATACTGCAGGCTGCACCTGATCACCAAAATGCTTTGAAAATGACACAATCTTCGGACCATGTGCGTTGAAAAATTGTTATACAAGAATCTTTCAGTGAACAGGGTCCGAAGTGTTTTGCGTGAACTAGTTATAAGGCGTCAATGGTCTCTTAGGGCAATAGGGACGCCAGTAAGACATGACGTCAGTAACCGTAGATCGCCATCGGCCGCTGTGTATCTCGTTCATTTCGTTGTGTTTGACTTAATATTCCGTAAAATCGTGTCATACGTACTAGAGATCGACCCAACGAGACTTCTAATGTGTCGAACGTGGCAATAGCGCTGATCGCAAATGACGTCACTTTTTCTATCATTAATATTCATCAATACATATTTGTCAGCATTTTCCGCATAAACGACGACAATAAAACCTGCTACTGTTACCATGACTACAATTTGTCCGCATCATTCAGGCAGAGTTGTCTGAAGTCGAGCGCGTGCAGCTATACTTTTTAGTAAGGTCCAAAAAATAATAGGGTTGTGTCAAGTTATTGACATGTGCAAAAATTATGCGGCGACTGGATTTTTTTGTCATTTTTTTATATTTTGGTGGAATTTGATACATTATCTTTTTTTCCGTAGGGGCAAAAGAAAAACACACAATAAAGACTTGACGCACACACTTCGAAGTGATGCGCGATGCAGGTGGTAAACAGAAACAAATCATTCTTTTTTGCCTAACAAACCTAAAACGCGATCTACGATCAGAGGTTATATGTGTACTGGAGATTTTTGATGACCGAATGATTCAAGGAATCTTCTGTGAAAACTTAGCGGCAAGTGGAAAAGACAAACAAACAACAAAAAACGGCAAACAAAAACAACAACTCTGCATTTTTCCATCTATTACTACGAGGGCGATTATTTTTTTCAGGTATTGTTATCCCGTGGTCACGATCACCACAGCACTGCTGTCAGACAAACCTACACACAATTTTGATATTGAATCGCTGATTAAACTACAGCGTTAAATATCCTATGGAAAACGCATGTAAGGGTATCACTTGCTGAGAATATGATACAACTAATCCTTTAATATCGTATTATCAGCAAGTGATATCCTTATCTCACTCTACGATTATCTCAGCCAAGTTATATACTGAGCCGTTGATTGCAAACTGGCGTTGACATACACGACCAGCACAATAACTGTCCCTGACACCAGACAAACACTGCATAGACAATGCAATGGTTTTCGTCTTTATCATTTACATCAAACTGGTGAACAAAATTATTCTTTAAAGCGTGCGTAAATTATGTCTTCTGGCGCCCTATATTCCTGAAACTGAATTAGTGACTCATGATGGCGTTGCAGTAAATAATAAATATAGATGCAGGGCTCCATTGGAGTTATTATGTTGCCAATATCTCTGTCAATCTACCTCAAGTATTAGCCAAGCCAATACAACGCTGAAATCCAGGACTACTTCATTGTCCTAACACGTTGAATTTTTACATGTAGAAGCAAACGTTGACTTCTACGTTTCTATTTGTATTAGACGTAATTAATTGATAAAGGAATGACAACCTTTGATACAAGATATGAAATTGCAATCACTTTTTTACCTTCATGTGCATTATTTTCCGGTAGTACTGTATCTTCTGAAACATGCGTTTTACAAAATAATTCATTTGACATATTTGCATATGAATACTAAACAGCTTGTATTGTTCTAAACACAGTCCCTCTATCCACGGGCTGTGTTCTAAATGACTCATATACGCTCCGTTTCAAATACTCGGACTCTGAAATGTCACATTCTTTTGCTCGTTTCTGTTTATATTTTGAAACTTTTGCATGAGTTGAACTTTTGCACACGTAAGATTATTTGATAGATTGAAGTTGTGCACGGGTCTTATTGACTTTGAAAAATCGATAATTTTGGTGATTTGTTTCTCTTTTGCTAAAATACATTCAGGTCAAAACAATGCGGACTGGCAATGAGAGATGCGAAGAATTGCCCGACAGTAATATTGACCTGCCTTTGGCATGTATCAGTCAAATTCAGTTACCAGAGTAAAACTTGAACTTTTGAAGGTACTTTTGACCGTTCGACGTTACATTTTTAGGACAGATTATATATTTTGATGATTTTAAAGTGGGTTTGGACTTTCCGCCAATTTGTTGTGTCATAACTTCTATTCTTAACACTACCACAGGTAGGCCTTCGGCCTTCGATCGATGTAATTATCCTAAGCGAATATATTATCCCTCTTTCGAACCGAACCGAACTGAACTGAACTTACTATTCAAGCAACACTGCATACACCTGTGAATGAAGGCACCGGTACACTCATCATAGCTCACAGTACCGGTGAGGTGGATTCCTCACACTACGAATGCAGCCCGGCATAAACCCTGAGTGAATAATCTAGCTGGGAGCTTCGGTCTGACAATCACTTTAGGAACTTTAAGAAAGCTGTTTGCGCATCACGCCCAAGAGTTAATCGACTGACGCAAAATTGGCAGATGACGTTTATTACAGTACTAATGTGATAAAAATAAAGACTAAGGAGACTAGGAAATTCGAACGACTTTGATTTCCATTGTGATAAACTTTACCTCAACACTTGTAATGTTAACAAAGTGACTATACGGCAATACTTGGCAGATGACAGGAAAGGTCTAACACTTTTACAGTGTCCCAGTCCATAAAAAGATGTTATGTCATCTTGAATTGATTCATACCGGGTCTATACATTGATCACAGTGATAGCTCATATTGTAGAAGTAGTTTCATTTTATAATACATGCGGTCAGGCGACAACTGTGAAGACTTTTTGAAACAAGGCATTCGAAATGTTATTCGGAAATGGCTAAGTGTGTACACCTTTTAACAAACGGTACAAAGCGTGTGTAGTTGTCTATAATGGATAAGTTCTCTTTTGTTTTATAAATGCATCGAAAAGGAGGTACAAATTTACAAGACTATAGGGTAATACGATCGCTTTTTCGAGCAATGTCAGACTGACAGGCGCCATTGAGTAAGATATTGTATCGTGACTATTTGTACAAATGCGCCATTCCTGCCTGCCGAAGATAGGTTTGAATATAGAATGCATATCGCTTCGACGTGCAATAAGACGACACCACTCAAGATGTCTGTGTGTCGCAGATATCTCGAAAAATGAATAGATAGAAAGAGTAAGCACTTACAATAAAATAGTGTAACCGTCATAATAGTACAGGTTGATGAAATACTTTTTCGGACACTTGCAATTGATTTTATTAAATTGTTGTATAGAAGATATAGTTTCCCGAAATTCGGAAGTGTTACGTCTAAAGACTATGCTACTGACTGCAAGCACACTGACTGAAAGTTGTCATGAAGTGCTTAACCAAGGAAACGACCACAGCACAAACTGTTTACAAAATGTATGCTTAACGATATTTTAGAGAAATTTTAACGTTGCACCATTGTCAAGAGAGGACAGTGAAAATTTGTATACTGAAAGTACATCTATACGCAACTAGCATATGATAATCCAATGACATCATCATTCATGAAACCTGATTATAACAATAAAAACTTGATATACAGTATATGAATATCATTCAGCCAAATTTCACAACACTGTTCATGTTATTCCAGGCTTCATTTTATGTTTTTCCTCGTAACGAATGTATAAATAATAGAAACCCATGGCGAGACAATACAAGCAGTTTGTACCGGGGCATTTGCGCTAGCTTTATATTAATTCTGCAGCCGTCCCGCACTTTCTAGACGCTTGTGCGAGGACGGCCGCATAGTTACGCAATAATTTATTCCATTTGAAATAGTAACAGGCCATGTTGCGTATGGTTGTAAACGTTTTGTTAACGGATAAGATTTGCAAAATTTCAATATTTCTAATGAGCACCAATTGCAATGTGATGCTTTTGATATAAAATAGCGTTGACTGTAATTATTATAGAATAATGATGTATTTCCCCTTTCGTCTGTGTTTACGATTTTTTAGCCTATTTTTTATTTTACGGCGTCATTTATATTAAATTTGCAAAGAAATTTCAAGAATATGCGGTCGAGGAAATGAATCAAGGTTGAATTTTTGACGGGAAATCATTGGGACACTAAACGCTATAAAATTGTATGTTGCTAAAAGTACATATATTTATATTGGGGCTTTGTCATGTTGTAATGTATTCCATGTTGTTTTATATCGGGGTTTTATCATGTTGTAATGTATTCCATGTTGTAATTTACTCCACGGTGCGTCTGGTTGTAAATGTCCTGGTCCTGAAGAAAATTTGCGAAATACAAGTTTCTCTGATGTGCACCAATGTGATGCTTTTGATAGAAAATAGCGTTGATTGTTTTTAATGGAATTTTGTAATTTCCCATTTCGTGCGTGTTTACGATTGTGTTTTTAACCTATTTTTGTATTTTACGGCATCTTGTAAAGAAATGTCAAAAATATATCAGATTTCAAAAATATGTCAAATTAAACATGGTATATTTTTCAAAGTATTCATGTAATAGAGTAAAATCACTTGTTACGTTGTTCCATTTCACATTCTATGGTGGAGAAATCATGCAATGGACTAAACACGTCACCAATACCATAACTGAGAAAAAATGACATCTAGAAGAAGACTTCCAAATAACATTCTTGTTTTCGGCTAAGTCTTCCTGACATTGTTCATGATCTTAATACGCTAAAATTTACGTCAAATTGTGATGCTACATACAAAATAATCATTCATCGATTAATTTTTGAACTTTTAAGGTTACCTCACAATGATCTATTAAAGGGAAACAGTGCATTCCATTATCAGGAAAAAACGTTTACTCCTATATTTTGAGAACCAAGCGCATCAACATAATGAAACCCTAGGACGATGTTCATGTTTAAGTACATGACAATACACATATTACTTTTTCCCCTTTTCAAATGCATGCATCGTAATGCTTATCACACGTTTTACATTTCCGAACAGGTTGGATGGACACCATTACATTATGCGGCGTACAAAGATCATGACGTCACTTCAAGATTACTATTGCAATATAAAGCAGATATTGATGCACAGACCAATGTAAGTAATCTCCACTGCAATGTCACATTGTAGCTAGCAAGTCACTCATAATTATATATATATATATATATATATATATATATATATATATATATATATATATATATATATATTTTATACTTATGACATGGTGATGTGATATCGAATAGTTAAACGTTTTGTGATTAAATTAATCCCTTTCATTAAGCCTATGATGGCAAGCAGTAATTTTAAAAAATGTTTGCGTCATCTAGTGAAAACAAATATTAACGCACATACAAATTGAACGTAAAACATTGAACAGTCTGCATAATATTATATAGGGCTCAGCCCTTGTTGTCGCGCCAGAGGTTAAGATTGGCAATGTTATTTGTGTTGATGTGATAAAATAGAATAAATTGTTACTCCATATACGTTTGTATGACCACTATGCCCAGTTTCCGTCCGATGAAAGCCGTTCATGTACGTACACGACTTCAAACCCTGCAGCAGTGCAGGTATAGATTTGTGTAAAAATGTTGGACAAAATTTGGCAATTTTTACCATGATAACAGCCTACTAACAGCCTACGATATTATGCCACCATTATCATTGCAATGGTAACCGCACTGCCCACCTTCCACTTGCAAGCTGAAAACTATAGCGTATCCCCCAAAACTGGCAATATTCAAATCTATACATTGACAGTAGGCGCTTTTCTAAAATTCAATCCCAGGTCTTTACGTTTTCCCCCCCCCCCCCGTTCATATGCACGACAGTTTTCTCCCTTTTTCCAGTTTTTATACATGATATCGACTTCGTCTCGTGTCTGACGCAGCACAAATGACACGAATGCTGATCGACGCAAGGAACAGGCGATATTGGGTAATAACTGATTTATCATATACCCATGCCCGTGATTTTAGGGAATTTTTACTAATAGAACGAAAAACCTTAAATTTTGAGGCTTTACTTTATTACGCCTTGCGCATAAATATCAGAATGTTTATGTGAACAGGCTTCATTCATAAAGTATACGACGCAGATGTCAACATCACGCGCGACATCGCTGCAAGTCGTCCATATCTCAATGAAACCCACGAAGAAAGACACCGGGATACGAAAATCGTCATACAGAAGGAACATTTTAAGGTGCAATATGCTATTACAACTGTAACCGATCGAAAACTGCTCAGCTTTAAATCTATCCTGATTTTGATCGTCGTACGGAACGGAGCTCGCGCGGAGAGGACGCCATTTTATCAGTTTACCCTTAGAGTTGCCATGTCAACAGTCCTCGCGCTCGCGACATCGCTGTCACGCCACGCGCTCACTACCTGTTCGGTGGAGACCGTGCGCATGGCAGAATGTTTGCTAGAACTTGACCTAAAAATACCATGGGAAAAAATTTCAAGACTCAACGTGATATTTCCGTATTTTGCAACCAGAAATACCCTCGTTCCTCGAAGCCCTTCAAGTTTTTACGTCGGCGACATCGCTTCGCTGATGACGTTCAATCATCGTGCATATCTTGACGTTTGCCGTGAAATATCACGGCTGATATTTTACGGTGAACGTCACTAGGATGTAGCAATATGGGCATGGGTATATGATAAAAAGGATATATTTTATAAATGACATGGTATAAAATAATAATTTGCACGATTCGTATTTGTTTATTTACGAGTACTCAAAAAAACATGGCGGCGCCCATGAAAGTAGGGTACACTTCCGGTTACTCGCATAGTATATTATGAATATGCGCATGCGTAGTCAGTAAGCCGCTGGCGTGACTATTAATTGTTGTCAAAGCTGAAATGAAGGTAAATGGAAGCATAATGCCCGAATCGTGTCAGTTACACACTGGAATACTTTCGAGAAAGTGAATTAAAAGTTGCATTACTGTCACGAAAGCATGGTGCATACTAAACGCTACACAATTGTATACACATATTATTGTTTGATATCATGTCATAAAGATATAGCACGACTAAACATCAATTTTTACATTTATTGTATCCCTATCAATAAAATTAAATAATGCTCTTTTACGGAGGATTTTAGAAACTGCTGCTTTCATATTGATTTTTCTTCTGTTAAAGATCACTTCCGCTTCAGTCTATCCTTCATCTAATAATACAATGGTAACTGAACAAGAGTCGTAGTTTTGTCTAAGGAAGTGTAAGCCAACTTTACAATACTCGGAATATTTGACTTAAAGGGAAAATTCAGCAAGGATGATTTTACATAATTATGTGCCAGCTTTGTGGTCATTTACCCCGGAAAAATTATTTTCACCATTTATAACTCGCGTTTTTTTTTACAAAAACCGATATAAATGGTATGGGAAGTTACCCATGTAATTTCAATCTTTGGATAAATGCTCCAGGCTAGGAGCTTGCATCATGTGATATGGAAGGGACCATCTTTCAATGGGTATTGCATGACAAGTTTACTTGGCGATATTTCCACAGTGCTTTATACAGTTGTACGTGGTACCACTTTCTTTCAAAGAATATCCTAAGCATACCTAGCAACCTTGGATTCACTTGAATCTTTTTCGTCGATGAGCTTTTTAAGTCCTATGCTGTTGGAATGTTGGAAAATGTTGGAAAATCTGAATTGGAGAGACCTAGTCGCTCATCCCGGACTCACATCACGTTATAGTCACCTGCCATTGTTGCAAAGTTGCAGACAACACAATGGACTAGTGACTGGGCACTTTTGGAATTGTTTGAGAAAATCGATCGATTGGAAACGATCGATTTTCTCAAACAATTCCACAGTTTAAAATTTTGTAAAGCAATGATTTCTTAATGTACAGCATTTATTTATAAGCACGATCTTTGTATTTTCCGTTATACAGTACACCTGAAGAAGCTCCAGTTTTGGAGCGAAACGTTGTGTCACAAGTTCATTAAAATACGTTCATTAAAATACAACTGGGTGTGGTAGTGTGTATTAATCAAGTTTTCTATATTATTCCACTCCACTCTCCACTGGGGATCAACTGCTCACGTCCTATTGATACTATATATATATATATATATATATATATATATATATATATGTGTATATATATATATATATATATATATATATATATATATATATATATATATATATATATATATATATTACATCGGTGTATTGACAAAAACTATGAATTGAATCCATCTAAATCTAAAATGAGTCAAAACCTTTTTTAATAAAAAGCCTTTTGTGCCAAATTTTCTGGCAATGAAGTCGTAAGACTTCGTCACATTTTTTGTCAGGGGTCGCTTTACCATTTCACGCATGAAGTCGATGGACTGAAACTTCTCCTCCCATTTGAAAATACTTAACTCAAGAGCAAATAGTGATATTTGCAGAGCAATCGTCGATTGACAGTCAGTTCACACCTCAAGTAAGGTATCTTTTCATATGGAAATGATTTCGAACCTACAGCGCTTGTGCTGGGCAATCTTGGCAGGTCAGAAAATGAGCCCAGGTTATCGTGTATTATATTGGTGTTGCGAAACTTCTTTTGGATTTGAAGCAAAAAAGTACAAAATTCAGATGCATTTCCAAAACTCGGACAGGAAAACTCGTAAATTTCTCATACGTAGTGAAGTTTGACCGATATGCAGATCGGAACTGCATCGCGTCGGTTATCGTCATAATCGATAGTACTTGCACACATGGATACGTCGTACGCTCTATGTTAGTGACGATAGAACAAAACAGAGGAAGTCAAATAAACTGGATTTTTTTTAGACTCATTGAGGTACAAACGACACTCCATTGGAAGCTATATATGGATACCGTACCGCTTCACAGCTCTGTGCCGGGGTATTGAACATTTGTTGATTTGTCATTCTGAGTTTAGCGTGAAACGTTTGGCAGTGGCAACGCACAGTAAGTGAGGCTACCCACAATTCCCCTTGATTTGTTCACTCAGACATTGTTTGCTAAAGGTTTTTTTCAATTTCATCAGTTTCTTAACATTTTTAACTGACAATTTAAGTTCAGCATTATTTGTTAAAACTATGTTCCAAAATTATTGATTATGTTTACAAATCAAGAGCAAAATGAATGAGAAGTTGATGTTTGGAGGTGCTAAAAATTGCACATTTGTCAAGATAGAGTTATCAGCAACTAAGATGGTCTCATCATACCACCTGTCAGACATGAAAATTTCCTTTGTTACGAACATTAAAAAAATCATTACCCTTTCTTTTGCCAACACAGCTGCAACTTATTCCCTTGGTTTCCTTGAAAATGTTGTGTATGGCTGTCAAAAATCTATATCAACAAAATTACAAAATTGCTATCTCCTCCACGAAAAGGGGTTGATCTTCTCATTATTCAGAGTGAGAAATCAGAAAATTATGATTATCAGAACTATGTTGCCAGAATTTTGAAATATGGTGGGTCGTTCTGTGCACAGAAGAAATTTGCTTCAATTCAGTGAGTGATCTCCGTGTGTACAGATCATGGAGAATTGTGGGTAGCCTCACTTACTGTGCAACGCGGCACCATTTTACAAGTGGTATAGCCACAAACTGATGACGTCAAAGATTTGCGTACTTATGGAAATGAGGTCAAAGGTTACCTTCTAAAAGGGGCGATAAATTATTTTCGGGGTAAGAGTTAGGAATGGAGGCTTGGAAACTTAGGGGAAATGAATCAAAAGAGGGGCCCCAATTTTTTAAAACTGCCACTCATTTCCCTCTTTGTATAGTATCCTAATACTATATCCACGTCTTCTTCAGCCACCCTGATACCGATATGGAAGCAACGGTTGATTAATGACAGGGAGAGAAGTGTTAGTTTTTAGTTACACATTTTTTACATAAAAAATTATAATACCGCTAGCGGGGCTCGAACCCAGCGCCTAGAGCATGTGAAGCACTACCTATAACCTGTACTCCACGAGAACAATTTGCGAGAAAAGGATGCAATGTTCCATATAAACGTTGGAATGATAATGCTAAGCAGGAACTGATTAATGTATAATGTTCAATTGTAAAGATTTGAAAGCCTTTACACATTTTTCTTCTTTTATTTAATATATGCCACTGCATTGATTGCTTTATTGGCTATCTTTATTTTTTTTCTTTGCATTGTCGTGGTTGTTGTGCAGATTTGTTACGGTTTGAATATTTTTTTAAGATTATTTGTTGTATCTGCAAAGTTAACTCATAGTAGTGTCGCTTGTTTAGGATGTTTAATATGTTGTAAACTTTGTGTTTTATATTTATTCTTGAATTTTGCCATTGGCTGCCTTTTTACAATACGAAAGGTGTGTGTTCCGTTTTTGATACGAAGCACTTTGTATAAAAGTGGTTCATCACTCAACATGAAATGCAATATTCTATTGCTATTGTAGATGAAAACGTGAACAACAATTCGTTGAATATGCCACGAAGATGACATTATAAAAATTCCACCGATCGACGAAGTGTATAAAGTACAAAAGCAAACGAAATTCGTTACAAATATAATGACATTCTGTCCCCATCACTGTACTGTCACTAGCACGAACTCATCTTTTCGTTTGGTTTTGTGTATTCCCAGTGTCACACATCAGTGAAGCGTCCTCCTGGGCAGTAAACTTCGGCGTGACATTAGTTTTTAGACCGTCCAAAAACATTTTGCACAGTATGCTGTTATGTGCAGTGTTGAATCGATGAAGAGGGCTGTTAACTCAAAGGATAAAGAATTGAAATATGTTGAACAAGAGACATACACGCCTTAGCTTTATTGGCGAAACGCATCCTCCACATGAACCCGTAAAGATAAGTTGGAAATAAGTCTGAAGCTGTTAAGCCCACCCAAGTTCGCTAGGCATTGATTTCCACTTGCCTTCCAAGATGTTGCTGTAGGCTAAGGTTTGAGGATCCACAGAATGAAGACAATGATTAGTGGTGAAATGAGAGAACTGAGTAGACTTGGACAACGATGAATAAGCCCCCACCCTCACCCGCGCAATTCATCAGAATAATACTGTAACCTGTAGGAACAATTCGATAAAGCATTGGCATTACGTACGCCGGTCAACATAAATTAAAAAGCAAGCACAAATATCGCGACCAATGACTCCAATCACCAAATGTCTGTCACTGTGTCGAGCCAAGCTGTATTTGGACTTCCTGAATTTGAATTCATTATAGGTGATTTTTACATCCGTGGATTCATAAATTTCCATAATACAGCCCGGCCAAAAATCTATTGGGAGGCATGGTCGCTAAGAAAAGGAAAGAAATTTGTGGACAAAAATTAAACGAATCAATAGCAGAGTTTGAATTAATGTACAGGTGTGATTTCTTGTCCGTAGACGAAGTAATGCAAATGAAAACAGACAAAGTTTTTTGGTCGTCATATTAATTACTATTTGCGTTTGAATGAACTCTGAAAATCTGTTACGTAACAGCGTGCCGTCTTTGACAACTGCTGTATTTAAAGCCATTCCTTGAATTCATTGTTTCGAATGACTGACATATGGAAGCAACGCGAGCAGCTATTCCAGAAAACTGGCATAAATCGTTTCCACGTAGATTAATATAGCTCCGTGCCACCACAGTACCTTTCGTGAATACTTTGGACATAGCGTTGTGAGCTAAATACTGTCTATTTTACAGTTTCAAGTGCGTTATTGATGGAAATTTCGTTTCTGTACACGGTCAGTGGCATCGACAACTCGAGCATGTTAAGGCACGGCTCCCGCAAGGGCGCCCTCTATCGACGAGTGCGTTTCGGTTTTACAGGCTAAATCGACACATCCTTCAGTATAAGTCAAACTTTGTATATGCATTTTATAAAAAACGACTCCGCAAAATAGTATTATGTTGATGAAATCCACGAAATAGTTATTAATTTGACTAAATAACGGTATTTTTGGTTCGAAAATGGTATTGTCAGTTCGAGCATAGAATCCAGCCGCTAGACTCCCCCAGATCCTGTAAACAACCACATTGTCCGCGTTGACCCCACTTTCCATCACTAGTACCACCTATACTGTAAGAAATTTCGCACCCCAATTAATAACTCTCCACAAAATATCAGCTGACCCTTGCCGGACGACCTCCAAAACGAGCGTAATTGGGGTCAAACTGTGTCTGCACTTGCTTTCTGTGAAAAAGAATTGTCAGCATGATAATGACAAACATGTCAATATAATATTTAAATCAGCGATTTTAAAAAAGTAACATGTTTAGCGGCTGGATTTTGGCATTTTCTTTTCGTAATTTGGGAGTCTATCCGGCCCGCGGGGAATCCCTATGCAGGCCCCTGGGGAAGCCCATCCAGGGACCACATACAATGCTTTATGGGTAGAGACAGCTGACTGTATCCTAGTAACGAGGCGGCCGCGTCCATTTCAGCACGCATTCAGCAATCGCGTCGGTGCGAGAGCAGTTCTGGAGATCGAGAAGATACTTAACCTTGCTTTTGTCTCTGTCGGTTTTTTGTACGTGTCGTGAGTGGTGACGAGCAGATTTTGCAAAAACACCTCAGTTTGTCCATGATGAATGATGGCGTAAAGAAGTGGCGGGCCATTTTAGGGATCAACATGTGCTGATGGCGGCAACCATGATGGCGTGGCAGATCGATATCGTCTATGTAGCTGACACGAACACGAACTGTCTGATACCGGTTATCAAATACTACGCAAAATAGTACAGAATGAGCTACAAAATCATTATCAGTTTTAAGTTGCAGGTAGTATAAGTCTGTGCCTTTGTATAAAATACTATAAAAATAGTTGAAAGTGAGCAACCAGCTGAAAGTTAGTCGAGGAGTTACTACATTAGCATCTCATTGTCAGCTACATGCACTGTGTGCCGATAACGTAGCCACAATATCCTTCTTCTAACTGCGTTCATTTCGATGTATAAGTCTTCGTTGGCTCTGGATATGCTAAAGACCGTTGGTTGGCATAAATAGCTGTTGCAAAACTCCTGATTGGGTCTTTTGCCCACATGAGCTGAAGCCTCGAAGCCCGGCCTAGCCTCGAAGGCTACACTCGTACACCACATACACGTCCGCGATCCAGTTGAATCATGCCGATCGCGCGCGCTCGGGGAAACATGAATATTTATTAGTGCTAATTTGCATATTCATAAGAAATTTCTCGAGCCTCGCCTTTGCGTACTCGAGAACATAGCCGTTGACCATTTCCAACTGCTGTCAATCACAAAGTGTGGCGTAGAAGGTGCTAATGATCAAACATTTGCTGTGTACACCGGATCACCTACGATATACACAAAGCAGCAAAATCCTTAAATAAAGAACATTCAATCGATACAAACCCGAAAACAGGCAAATGCATACTGCCGCGATTGTATAGTTACGAAAGTTTTTTTTTTCATATTTTTATGGGAATATTCTTGTGACAATGCGCATGAGGTATAAGGTATGTGTGTGTACTTAGGCCCAAAAGCAGGTGTACTGTTTACGGCAGTTCTCTTTTTGGGCAATGTGGCGGCCCTGAAAAGCGCCGTTTGGTTTGTGTCAAAGACACTACTTACTGTCAATGATGGTTCATGTACGAGCGATGTGGAGGATTTTGGTACATGGACCGTAAGAGCTGCAGCACACCTATATACATGTATTTGTGAAAACATCCCTGCGACCCGCACAAGACGTGACTTGCGTTCAGTTTACCTGCCATCCTTCTAGGCACCTCTACCAAACAGTGAAGCGTCCATTATTTTCTGTACAAGTTTCCGCTGATGCCAGCGTTCTGGTCACAATCCCCCTGCCCAGTAATTACAGTCTTGATAACAGTAAAAACTCCCTAACTTTAATTAGTTTTCTTTTCACAAGTTGTATGCACTACGAGATAAATAAGGTTTTCCAAAAGTATCCTAAATTATCTCATGTGCATTCTTTTAGAAAAATGTCGAATTTTTAATTTTTTTACTGAATGCAAAAAACGTTGATCTATCTGGTTCAGGAGACAATCAAATCTAAACAATAAACCAAGAATTTTACAACTGACCTTCCACCCTCCTTCCTCATGCAAAGGAGATGATGCAAAGCCTACCTCCGTCCTCTATTTTTCGTGAAAATTGACAACGAAGGTAGTAACCTACGCATGTTTCACCTCCATACCGACACTACATCATGAGCTCTCTGAATCCGGTAGTGTGCGGGATCACTGGAACTCAACAATATCGCCCATTTCATCAGTGAAATGCCGCCGTCCGAAAGAAGCAGAGCCCTACCTTCGTTGGTATACTTATTCTTTTGATCCAAGTAATATTATGGTGGCTCATCCAAGGTCAGCTGAACGATTCCCACCTGTGATCGCCTTCAATATAATATACACGAAGCTCGATCGTGACCGGCGGAAGGAAACTGACCGTACTGTTCATCTCATTCACAGCACAGTCGTGACTGTGACCCACAGGCTCTAATACGAACGTTTCAAGGCAACAGTCCTAAACAGCAGTGTTTTACATCATTATTTTCGAGTCCGTTATTGGCTAAATTTGAAGTACTGCTCAGACTGAAACCGAAACGCACTGTTGAGTTGACGTATTCAAGCAACGCAGGCAGTGTACCCTGTTCGCCTATACTTTGGGGATCGGAACGGTACAGTACACAACGAATTCTGAGCGTCATGACTATGACTGTAAAACTACCATATCTTTTTGTAATTTGGTCTGTTATGTTAGCTTGCAGTACATATATATTTGTATTCAAATAAAACTGTGTGGATTAGGATTTCCTGCAAAAGTCGGTTCTTATCTAAGCTGATACTGGCTGCAACACGATGTCAACATTGATTTGCATTCATTATTCAGTGCCACTCCCAGACCATGGGATCGCGAGTGATGGCTTTGAAAGGGGTCAATGTGGCCATTGCCGTCGGGGTCAGTTTGTACATGACAACAAATTTAATGAATGAAATGTGAGATAGGTGATATTGTAACCGGAATGAGAGGGAATTGTTGCCGCGACCACACGAACAAACTAACCCTAACCCTTAAACGTTTATGTCGGTCTTCCTTTGCTTGATTTTGTGTCGGGTGAAGCACAGTGGAAGCCAGAAATTGGGGTTAGCTGACTAAATTTTCGGAACTCCGCTCACTTCACTCATTCCGTTCCGACCCTAATTCCTGGCCCCAACTATGCTTCATCCGACTCAAAAACTAAGCGGCACGATTTTACAAGTGGCATAGCCACAAACTGATGATGTCAAATTGCCATACACAATACACAGTGCCATAATTACAAGGCGTCTGTGTTTTGTGCATGGCGATTTGACGTCATCAGTTTGTGGCTATACCATTTGTAAAATGATGCCATACCAAGCAGTCGGAATTTGTGACAGTGATTTGAAGAAAATGCAAATGTTTTGTGTACGGCGATTTTGACGTCATCAGTTTATGGCTATACCACTTGTAATATGGT